>PVKS010015627.1:0-45612 GCA_004027875.1 Aplodontia rufa | reverse complement strand
ACAGGGGCCGGGGGTTGTGGGGGACCGCGCGAGAAAGCGCCCCTGAGCGAGCGCGTACGGGCTGGCAGGCGCGCGGGGCGGCCGAGGTGGTGGTTGGTGGTGGGAGCCGCGAACGAGACCAGATACCCTGAAACGCGTGCCGACGGGCGTGCGCGCTCCGCGGCCAGAGTCGGGGTTGGGGGGCGGTGGGGAGAGCGCGAGGAAGGAGGAGTGGGAGGCTGGGGGGGGGGGCGCCAGGCGCCCTTCGCTCGCTCCCTCCTGGAGCCGCCGCCGCCGCCGCCGCTCTGCCGCTGCCTCCGCCGCCGCTTCCGCCGCCATTTTGGGTTCGCTTTGCGGAGGGGGAGACGATCCCCTTCTCGGTTGCGGGACCCGCCTCCCCTCCGTTTTCCCCTTTTCGCCCGACGCCTTTCCCTTCTCCTCTCTGCGTTTCCGCCGGTCCGTTTATCCTCTGACCGCCTCCTGACAAGCGGGAGAGGTCCGCTGTGGACTAAGGGAAGCGGAGGCGCTTGGCAGCCACCCCCTCTTCCCCACTTCCCTGCACTCTCATCGTTCTCGGCCTCGGCCTCTGACACGGTGAGTGGAACGGTTTGGGCAGGCCTCTGGGCCTACGTGCTCTCCCCGCGACGCGGTCCTCGGCTGCCTGGGATCTGCTGTCATCGCCCGACCTGGACCTCCGGGAGAGTGGTGTACGGATGGGGGAGGGGAAGGTAGGGAAGGGGATCCTGAGCTCCCCGGGAAGTCCCTCCAGGCCGGGATGAGGGGTGTCCCTGGCCGGCGGGATCCTAGCTTGAGGGAGGGGGCGGGAAAGTAAGCGAGCGGAGGCGGAGTCGCCTGTGCCCCTGACAGGTTAGTTTGTGTATGTAGGCATGATTGGAGCATCTCCCATGGTCCAGTTTGTGCCCGTTTAAGGGACAAAACGGGCAGGGGAGAAGGTCTTCAAAGGGTAGTTTACAGACCTGTGTGACATGGTCTGTGGTGTCCCTGACACGCCGAACTGTATGTAGGAACGACAGAATGGTCTTCAAGTTAGAAGTTTACTGAATGTCACTGGTTAGTTTGTACATGGAAGGAGATGTTTTTGGTTTAGAAGACAGACGGTCTGTTGGTGTATAGCGGCTGTGTTTGTGTGTGTATGCAAGGATGGAAAGTGTTCCGGAAGAGTTCGCTTGTATTTCTGTAAGTGCAGTGGAGTTCCCCTGTAAGTTAGCTCATTTTTAAAATAAATGTTGGGATGCTCCTTGCCGGTTGATAAGTGTATTTTAGGGATTGGTAGCACCCAGTTACTTGTCGGAAAGAACAGTGATGGCCTTCCTTCAGACAATGGAGCATATATGTGTGGGATCAAGGAGGGGAGAAACTTGGCAGGACCACTTGTGTTCTTAGGAATAATTTGTACCTTTCATTGACTGAGGGGCTCTGTACCACTGACCCACATCCCCTGCCCTGTTTAATTTTTTATTTTGAGACAGTTTTGCTAAGTTGCCCAGACTGGCCTTGAACTTGTGATCCATTCTGCCTCAGCCTCCCTGGTCCCAAAGATTACAGGCCTGCAACACTGTGCCTGCTTAGTTTGTGCCTTTGAATACAGTGAATTGTGTAAATGTTAACAGCTTTAACAGAGTAAAATTACTTTTAGGCTATGAAGAATGGATAACCGTTTTTGTTGACATGGATTTGTAATAGCACTTCATTTTACTATAAAGGTGTTTATATTCAGAATGCTTTTTCAGTTTACTTGTGATCCTAAATCTCTGAAATTGGTAGAAGAAATATTTTCTATTTTACCAAATAAGAAATTGAGGCGTAGAGAGGTAAGTTTTCCAAGGTCATTTATTAAATTGGTGACAAAGTTACAAATATAACTCAGATATTTTGATTCCTAATTCAGCAATATATTCACCATATCATAACCCCTCAGGAGTTTTTTCTTTGTAAATATGAGCATATTGGAAAATAGGAGAATATATGACTGAATTACATTTGGGAGAGACCAGTAGTGACAAACCACATATCCAGTATAGGTTGTCCTTGCTAGCCTGACTTATATGAAATGTGTATCCATGACTTTATTATTTCGTGTTTATGGAGAAAGCAGAATATTCCAACACTTCAGCTTGTATATTTGAGGGAGGGAAGGCTTTCCTAGCTGAACATGTACCAGAATAGCTGTACCAGAATAGCTGCAGTTTAACTGTAGTTTTAACCTACAACCTCTGCCACTGAGCTATGTCCTCAACTAGTTTATCCTTTTTCATTCATTCACAAATATTTATTGAATAATTACTTATTCAATAAGTGGTCCCTATCTTTGGGTGAGAATAATAAAGATGTCATTGTAGAAATAGCCTGGGTGCATGTGAGAGGAGTTGTCTTGACAGTCATATATATTGAGTTAAATGAGCAAACAAGTTTGTGTGGAATTTGAAAGCAGAAAACTTTTAAAAGTCTATTCAGGGGGCTGGAGCAGTGGCTTGGCAGTTACGCTGCTTGCCCGGCATGCACAAGTACATTGGTTTAAACTCTTAACACCCACGTACACAACTAAGTGTCAGTGCAACGAAAGCCATGTGAAAAACTCAATAAAAATTGATTCTCTCTCTCTCGCTGTCTCACTCTCTCGCTGTTCTTCTCTCTTTTAAAAAAAAAAAGATGAAAAAGTAAAATTGGCATGTTAAAAAAAAATTCACTGTGGTACACACCTGTAAACCTAGTTACTGGGGAGGCTGAGGCAAGAGGGTCAAAATTTAGAGGCCAACCAGGGCAATTTAGAAAGACCCAGTCTCAAAAAATAAAGACTGGGATGTGGCTCAGTGGTAGAGCACTTGCCTAGCATGTGCTTAGCAGTGTGTTCTCTCCCGGTTACCTTTAAAAAAGAAATAGTTTAGTTTGGAGGGAATTTAGGTCTTCTATACAATTTAATGTGGAAGGTTATGAGATCATTTAAGAATCCAGGGCCTCTAGTTTGTAGTAGAGTATGTCTGGACTTTTTTTTTTTTTTTTTTTTTTTTTTTTAAAAAGAGGGGGACAGTGAGAGTGAAAGAATCAATTTTATTTAGTTTTTCATGTGGCTTTCGTAAAAAGAAAAAAAGAGAGGGACAATGAGAGAGAGAGAGGAAAAGGGAGAATCAATTTTATTCAGTTTTTCATCTGACTTTCGTTGCTCTGGCATTTCGTTGTGTATGTGGTGCTGGGTTCGAAACCTGGTGAGCCACTGCTCCAGCTCCTCCACCAGATCATCCAGCCCCCTTGTCACTTCCTCATTCCCTCTCTCTTTTTTTTTTAAAGAGGGACTGAGAGGAAGAGAGAAAATCAATTTTTATGTAGTTTTTCATGTGCCTTTTGTTGCTTCAACACTTAGTTGTGTACATGGTGCTGGGATTTGACCCCGAGTACTTGGGCACCCTGAGCAAGCACCATAACTGCCAAGCTGCCACTCCAGCTCCCGTCCCTCTCTCTTTAAAAAAAAAAAAAAAAAAAGAAGAAAGAAAAAAGAAAAGAAACCAAAGAAAAGCACACTCTACTACAAACTAGAGGCCCTGGATTTTTAAATGCTCTCATAACCTTCTATGTTAAATTGTTTAGAAGACCTAAATTCCCTCCAAACTAAACTATTTTCTTTTTTAAAAGTACCAGGGACAGAACACACTGCTAAGCACATGCTAGGCAAGTGCTCTACACTGAGCCACATCCCAGTCTTTATTTTTTGAGACAGGGTCTTGTTAAATTGCCCAGGTTGGCCTCTATATTTTGACCCTCTTGCCTCAGCCTCCCCAATAACTGGGTTTACAGTTATGTACCACAGTGCCCAGCTCTTGAGTGAGGGACAGTGAGAGTGAAAGAGGGAATCAATTTTATTTCATTTTTCATGTGGCTCTTGTTGCTTAAACACTTCTTTGTGTACGTGGTGCTAGGGTTTGAACCTGCCTACTCACGAATGCAGGCAAGCTCTGTAACTGCTGAGCCACCACTCTAGTCCTGGCATTTTGTTTTAGCGTTTATGAGTAAACTGTTTTTGGGACCTGGAAATTGTTGATATATGTACTTCTGGGTATTGGAACTTCTTGTCTGGATTGAAGGGAATCTTTGAAAGTCTAATTTCATAGTAAGGATCTCATCTATGAATATGAGGGAAGTATGCTTGAACTGTCAACTGTGTTCCTTTGAAATGCAACAATATACCAGATTAGTGGTTTTTAGTTTTTTTGGGGGAGTGTCACTTATTCTTCTGAGGATCTGATGAGAAAACGACACATTAGTAAATGAGCATAACCATATTCATGAATTGTGCATATTAATTTCAGGAACTTGAAATGTAATGAAATAGAACTAATTCATATTTCAGGTCTTGTTTGAATCCTTTCTGCCCCCATAGTGTTTTATTTGTTTCTCTGTTTTTTGTTTTTTGAGGGAGAGAGAATTTTATTCTTTCATCTGTTTTTTTTTTTTTCCTCCACATAGTTGTGTAAGTGGTGCTGGGGATTGACCCAGGTCCTTGCACATGCCAGGCAAGTGCTCTAACTTTAAAAAAAAAATCTTTCTTTAGGGGTGCAGTATTGTTATGAGTTTAAGGTGAAAAATTCTGTAGTAGTATTTGAGCATGTTCTCAGGAGAACTTTTGGATCAGTATTTTTAAAATTTTTTCTTTGGTTCCCAAATTTATTTCTGCAGTTATAATTCACAGTTCTACCACCAAGCCAGCCGCCCCTCAACCCCACCCCCTTCCCTGGACTGGGCATTGCACATGCTAGGCAAGTGTTCTACCACTGAGCCACATCCCCAGCCCTTTTTATTTTTATTTTGAAACAAGGTCTTGCTAAGTTGTCCTGTTGCCTTAGTCTCCCCAGTAGCTGGGAGATCCAGAGTACTAACTCATAATTTGATTGCTATTTCAGAGTCATATTTTTTTTAATTTTTAATTTTCTTTTTGAGAGAGGGACAGAGAGGGAGAGAATCAATTTTTATTTAGTTTTTCATGTGGCCCTCGTTGCTCCAACACTTTGTTGTGTTTGTGGTACTGGGTTCAAACCTGTGTCCTCACACATGCCAGTCAAGTACCATAACCGCTGAACCACCACTCCAGCTCCTCAGAGTTGTATTTCTTCATTGACAATTTACCTTTTCCATATTTGAAAAAGTCTGTGCAATATTATTTTAATTAATTTTACCTCTTTGTGGATCTTAGTCATTAGCCTTCAGGCATATGTAATTTTTTTTTTTTTTTAAGAGAGAGAGGGGTATTGAGGTGGCATCAATTTTATTTAGTTTTTCACTTTGCTTTTGTTGTTTGGACACTTTGTTGTATCCTGGGGTATGAACCCACATCCTTGTGCAAGCACGTTAACTGCAGAGCCACTGCTCCAGCCCCAAACTTACGCAAATTGATGACAGGATTGAGTATACTTTTTTCGTTGAGTTTTGTTCATTTAAAAAATATGGCAGAATCAAACATGCATAAAAAGAGTAGTATAAGGAGCCCTCATATACTCTTTGCTTCACCATTTATCAGCAGTTATCACACTATATCCACATCTATTAGCCTTTGCTCTTCCTCTGCCTCTTTGCTTCTTGTAAAGCAGATCTTCCAGACATATTTTATCTGTGAGTGCTTCAGTATATATATGTATATTCTTTTCACTCTTAAATGGAAAATCACTCTCCATAGGTAGGTTTCTATAACTTTAAAAATAGTGTATCTGATGATAGTTTTAACTATACTTATACCAGCTACTTCTAATCTATGTTGCTTGTTAATAGGGAATAATTCTTCCAACTAAGAAGAAATGAGGAATAGAAATTAACTTTTAGGTGCTTGCATTAAAAAATTGGTAATTAGCTGGGTGTGGTAGTGCAGGCCTATAATCCCAGTGATTCAGGAGGCTGAGACAAGAGGATCGCAAGTTCAAAGCTAGTCTCAGCAACTTATTGAGACCCTGTCTCAAAATAAAATATAAAAAAGGGCAGGGGATGTCACTCAGTGGTTTAGCACCCCTGGGTTCAATCCCTGGTACCTAAATAAGTAAAATTAGTAGTTAGTTCCTATGTTACTCAGAAAAGCCTATCATCTTTTTTCAAGTGCAAGTAACGGTGATTGCTATGTTTTTTTAAAAAGCTTCTTTTTTTTTTTAGTCATAGTGACAAGATACTTAAAACATTGTTTTATTTTCTCGCGGGATCCAGTTACCCACTGGTGGCATTGGTGATGTCCAATGAGGTCAGAAATTGGTCTCAAATAAAACTTGCTATTTAAGAGAATGAAATTCTTCTTGCTTTGAATTTCAAACTATAATTTGTGGACATTCAAAAATTTATACCTTTGCCTATGTTGCATATTTGAGACATGTCATAGAATATGGTTGTCAGGATGAGCAGAAACATTGAAAGTGAAGTAAATATTGCCATAGAGTTATGAAGATGATTTAAAATACAGATTTTAAGTGGTTGCTAGTAAAATAGCATTCAGACTGCTATTCTAAAAAGGATGACATTTGTATTATAGCTCAAATGAGTGCAAGTTCCATCAACAGTGAAATTTTCTTTGTTTTTTTAAATGGGGAGAGAATTGATTTTACTTTTTTATCTTTTTTTTGTTTTTATAGCAGTTGTGCATATGGTGCTGGGATTCAAACCCAAGCCCTCTTCACTTGTGCCTGGGAAGCTCTCTACTGCTGAACCATTCCTCTGTGTGTGTGTATGTGTGTGTGTGTGTGTGTGTGTGTGTGTGTTTGTGTTTTGTTTGTTTTTTTAAGAGAGAGATGATTCTTTTTTCTTCTGTTTTTTTTTCCTTTATTTGTGTATGCGGTGCTAGGGATTGAACCCAGGACTTCGTGCATGCCAGGCTTGTGCTTTAACCACTGAGCCACCTCTCCAGTCCCTTCATTATCTTTTGTTGGGTATTGTGTTGTAGTGCCACAGTAGTTATGAATCTTTGATACAGTCTTCTGGTTATACATTGTGTCTAATCTGTTTTTTTGTTGTTGTTGTTTTGTTTTTTGTTTTTTTCTTTGGTACTTGATACATACTCTTCTCTAAGACTGTAGGGAAGTAGTGTGTCAGACTATAAAGTAGAAGTAGCTGTATTCTGTCTTCTTGGTGTGAACAACATTTAAACTATGGAGGAGACATTCTTTAAAGTTTCTTAAATTCAGCACTGCTGAAAATGAAAGCTCCAGAGTTTAATATTTGCTAACCTATAAGCCTAATGGGGCTGAATGAAGAGAATTTAAAAGATTGTCTTTGCAGAAGAAACTGATAAGTGACATAAAAATAGGGGAGGGGAAGTAAACCAATAATGTATGATGATTACTAAATGAATATTATATGGTATAGAGATCCTCAAGATTAGGGTATACATAGCTGAAATAAGTAGATATTTCATCTAACTTAAGGATAACAACAGGTAGAAAGTTAAGGTTTAGATGCAGAGATTAAAGAAAAAGGGCACTAAGCCATGAGTTATAAATTTTAAGTTAATTTATCTGTGTGTATGTATGTTTGTGTTGGATTTTAAAAGAGAAAAGTCAACTATAGAACAAAGTCAGGATTTTGTTCATTTTTAACAAGCATTTCTTGTACTTTTTTTTTTTTTTTAAAGAGAAAAGGACAGTGAGAGAGAGAGAGAGAATCAATTTTTTTGAGTTTTTCACATGGCTTTTGTTGCTGTACGTGGGTTGCTGGGGTTTGAACCCGTGTTCTTGCGCATGCTGGGCAAGCACCATAACCACTGAGCCACCCCTCCAGCTCCATCTTGTACAATTTTAATATCAGTTAAAAATAAGTTTAAGAGAATGTTGACCATTTGAAAAGTAATGTAATACATTCTTTTTTTCTTTGTAAAGAGAGGGACAGTGAGAGAGAGAGAGAGAGAGAGAGACTTTCATTTAGTTCCTCATGTGGCCTTCATTGCTCTGACCTTTGTTGTGTATATGATGCTGGGGTTTGAACCTGCATCCTTGCTCATGCCAGGGAAGCACCGTAACTGCTGAGCCACCCACCATTCCAGCCCCGATGTATTGCATTTTAAAAACATATGTTGTTTCTTGAAAAGAGAAAAAATTACACTAACACGTGTATTGCACTGAACTAATGAGTTATTCAGAGCATTTATTTTATTTAACTTTTTAAAGATAGAGGGACAGTGAGAGGGAGAGAATCAGTTTTATTTAGTTTATCATGTGGCGTTTGTTGTGTTGCACCGACACTTCGTTGCATATATGATGCTGGGGTTTGAACCTGTGTACTCACGCATGCTAGGCAAGTGCCGTAACCATCAGGCCACCACTGCAACCCCTGTTCAGAGCCTTTAATTAGGATAAACACCAAACAAAAACTAATAATTCTTTCTACCTCCTCACTTTTCTATGCATCCGTCCATTCATTTGGTCAACTAAACTTTTTCCAGTGCTTCCTGCCATGCCCATTTCTATGCTTAGTGGTAGGGAAAAAGCCATAATGACTTTTTTTTGAGTTTTCAGTCTAGAAAGGGGAACACTTTAGCTAACATTACAATACCGTGGAGTAATTTGAAGAAAGGAGAGAAAGTTATTAAATCTAGGGGGGAGAAAAGAAAGGTTAGAATAACTTCCTAGAAATGGAAAGAACCACTTTAAAGGATAAAGAAGAGTTATTCAGTATGGCTTAAAGAGGTCATTCTAGATAGTTGAAGAAATCTGCAAAGGTATAAAAATGAATGTAATATAACATGAGTTTGCTGTAATTTGGATCAATAATACATTTTCAACCTATTTTTTTTTCTTTTTACAATTTCCTGTGTCTTTGTGTTCAGATATCATCTACAAAATAAAGGTGAGAAGATGTTTGGCATAATTTTATTCAACCAAAAGAAGTACATCATTACAGTTAAAAGTAAAGTCTAGGGGCTGGAGCTCTGGCCCAGTGGTTATAGCACTTGTCTGGCAAGTGCAAGGACCCAGGTTTGAACCCCAATACCACATATACAACTTAGTGTTGGAAAAACAAAAACTAGATGATAAACTAAATGAAATTGATTCTCTCTCTCACCGTCCCTCTCTCTTTAAAAAAAAAATAATAATAATTTTGGTTTTATTCAGGAAATTGTTACAAGAACATGCCCTACTCCCTCAATATTTTAGGCCTTGATTATAATAGATATGTGGTTAAATTAAAAATGTGTTACTTAGTTTTCTTGTAAATGAACAAATTTTTGCCTCCACATTGGTATATTTTTGCTCAATTTTTTGAAAATTCCAAGTAGTGATGAAGATTATGAACTCTGAAGTCAAGATTGACTAAGCTTAGATCTCAGTTTTGCTAACTTACTTTTATCTTGAGCAAAGACTTGTGGACTTTGATTTCCCTGACTATAAAATGATGTTATGATGATTATAACATAACAGAGTTGTTGAGGATTATGTGAAATAATTTAAAGTACTTTTCATAATATATTTCATGTACCCTTAATGCATAATACATATTTGCTATTTTAGTTATTTTCTCCCGTCCCTAAAAGAATTTATCAAAGCAGTTTACCTCCCCAGCATTGACTTTCTGTTGTTGGTAAGAATATATAAGTACTTTTTTGAAAGTGTATATAAACAACCTCCTCTTTTAAATGTATACATATTTTTTCTGATTCTTAATTTTTAGTGTACTTTTTAATATTTTCCTCACATATATATTCTAATTTTGTCTTTTCTTACTTAACTTCAGCCTAGGCTTATGTATTTGGCTTCTCTTCATCTTTTTACTTTCTAATCAAACCAAGTATTTGTTTCTAAAGTGTACAGCAATCTTACTGTTTTGAGTTTTCCTTGGGTGGAAAACCTGAAGTCTTTGAACTAAATTGGGTTGTTTTTGACAGTTCTCTTTTATAGCTTATGTGTTTTTCTTGTTTTTTAAGAACATCAGAGTTCTTTTAAAGCATCTTTTAAAGCACAATTCATCTTTTTCATTTAAAAAAGTTCACTTCATTTGATTCAGAAACAAGACCAATGTGCATTTATTGAGTGTTTATTATGTGCCAGACTCTATTGCAGACCAATGAAACAAATAAGGTCCCTGCTCTATTTTAGGAACTTCATAATTTGAGTATTTTTATTTCTCTTTTCCAATGCAAAATCTTAGTAGTGCTATAGTCTACTGCTAAACATCATATGTATGTGCTTCAAGCAGTAGATTTGAAATTCCTGAAGGAGTGTCCTGGGATATGATTGTTTTTATGCTGGAGCAGATCAATTTTGGGATGAACATCTCTTCCTCTTGAGGAATCATTATATGCCTGTGTTCTATCCAGGTGGTTCATTATTCCTTTGAGGTATCAGTGGGTTAAGTCATCTTCTCTGATATCTTTTGGGCTAGCAGGGTTTTTTTTTCCAATAAAGTCTGCCACTTGTGCCTTGTGACAGAAGGAATATTCAATCATTGTATAATTACTTTGTTCCAAGTACTGTTAGCCTAAGGGATCCAACAGAGAACAAAACATTAAAATTACTGCCCTCATGATAAATAATGTTAAATAAATGCATATCATATCATAGCATTTTGGTGATGTATTGTCAAGTAAATGTAAATAAGGTAAAGATGTGTTGGGTGATTTGGGAAGTTCTCTGAGGACTTGATATTTGGGCAGATAAGAAGTTGATATGAAGAACTTCAAACAATAATGGGGCATAAAATTTGAGACAGGAACATGATTGGTGTGTTCGCAAAATAGAGAAGGACTGAAATGATAAATAAGCTAGGGAAGATTGATAGGAGACTGGTAGAAGGGGTAAGCAGAGTCTAGATAATGGAGGGTTTAAAGACTTGCTTAGGTGTCTCGTTTTTTATTCTAGGTTTGTTTTATTTGTTTTTGGAGATGGGGTCACCCTGTTTGTTGCCCAGGCTGGGCTCAAACTCATGAGATTCAATTGATCCTCCCACCTCAGCCTCCTGATGTGCCACCATGCATGGCTCATCTAGGTTTGATAGGGAGCTGTTGGGAGATTGTGAGCAGGGAAGTGACTTATTCTGATACATAACTTTGAGAAATGAGAGTGGTGTAACCATAGTGACTGGTTCAGAGGGTATTATGATAGTTGAAACAAAAGATGATGGTGGGGTTGATCCTAGGATATTTTTTAGGGAAGTGGTTTTGTGAAATATTTTTTTAAAGAAATGGAGATAATTTTTTTAAGGGATTGGTTATGGGCTCTGAGTAAGAGAGAAGACAAGGATGACTCCAGTGAAGGCCTGAGTAGTTGGATGTCATTTTGTGAAATGAACACTGGAGAAGCAAGTTGTCAGCGAGGGCAGAAATTAAGAATTGGGTTGAATATACTGACTGAGATTTCTATTGGGCAGAAATTAAGAATTGGGTTGAATTGAGCTACTGTGTAGGTAATTCAATGTACCTGTAATTGCAGCTACTCTTGAAAGGTGATGTAGGAGGATAGCAAGTTCAAGGATAGCCTGGGCAACTTATCAAGATCCTGTCTCAGAATAAAATAAGGGCTGGAGATATAGCTCATTGTTAGCTCCGTGGGTTCAATCCCAGTACTGAAAAAACAAGCCTGTGAGAGATCTTTATAGAGGATATTCTGATTTCTTTTATTTGAGTACAGTACCTCACTCTTACCAATCCACCTTTAGTATTAGGAAAGTGGAGGGCCCATCTGTTGAATTGGCTCTGTATGTTAAGAGTCTGGCAGTTTTGAACACTGTCAGTCCAGGAAGCAAAATTATTCCAGGACGTTGAGGGGAAACATTTCTAGTAACAACATATTCCCCATTGCTTATGTCACCTCTTGTTGTTATTTTATAGAAATATCAGAGAATTAGGATCTGTATGATGTATGATCCCTCTGCCCCAAGTCATAGTCAGAATCATCAATTGAGTACTTTAAAGAGCTAGTTCTCTACCAGGTAAACAAAGATAAATCTTTGTATCCTTTCCTGGGTATCCTTAAATAACACTACCAAAAAATTTCTGAATACTTAGAGGCAATTGTAGAACTGAGATGGTTAAGATAGTATTTAGGGTTCAGATAATCTCCAGAAATATTTTTAGATGGATCTGCTCCACAGAAGTTCAGAAACTGTTCATTGAGACTTAGAACTAGGTAATTTAAAATGGCCACTTCCTTGTTTTTTTTGTGCTCCATTTCAGTATCACTTTAAAAGCTGTCCTTTTTAAGACAGAGGATATTAAATACTCCATATTTGGTGTGGTGATAGTCATGGACCTCATTAGGAATATAAAAATCTTTGTCCCTTTTCCTGGAAAGTAAACACCTTCACAAAAAAATTTTGATGTATAATTTGAAGAGATTCACTGGATAATTTGGTTATAAGCCAGTATTCTTTGTTTCACAAGTTTATTTTAGTGGAAGTTGTGGAATGACAGTTGCATCTGTTCTTCGACAGATAACTGCTCTTAAACATGGGAATAAACATGGGAATAAACTCATAAGGAATGGTAGTAGTGGTTTAAACAAACCTTTTCTCCCTTGTTATCTGCCTTTCCCCCCCCCTTTTTTTTTAAGAAAGAAGGACAGTGAGAGAGAGAGAGAAGAATCCATTTTTATTGAGTTTTTCACATGACTTTCATTGCTCTGACACTTAGTTGTGTACATGGGTGCTGGGGTTTGAACCCATGTACTTGCACATGCTGGGCAAGCACCACAATCGCCGAGCCACCACTCCAGCCCCTCCCTTTTACCATTATGGTAAAATAGTAATCTTTGGAGAATCATCAGTTAAAGCAATAACGCAGTTCCATTCCTCTTAGAATGGCAGATAGTATGATTCAGATTACAATGGAAGTGTTATTCTCTGGAATTGGTAAAGTGGCCACAAAGTGTTAATCTGTGTGCTGCTACTCACTGGCTTCCTGCCTATAGTTTCTGGTCCTCCTTAGCTACACTCCATATACCTCTGTGAATGCTATTCCAAACCTAGATCTTGAGGGAGGGATTCATTTATGTATGTACAACTTTCATATTGCTCCTAGTACTTTTGTGCTTAGGAAACACACTTAACCATCTTCAGAGGCAAAAATTCAAGATGCTTTTGTGAGGACCGAACTCAGGGCCTTACTTATGCTAGGCAAGCGCTCTGCCACTGAGCTAAATACCCAACCCTGTGAAGTCTTAACTAATCATTTCTCCTATCTTGGTAAATAGTATGCACTAATTTCTCTTGAGCATGTACCTAGCAGAATTGCTGGTCCACGGGGTTAGCTTACTTATTTATAGGGTTAAAAAGTAGGATTTGTTCCAACGAGAAGAAAAGAGACAAAACTCCTGCTGGGTGAGAGAGGACCTGATAGGGGTTGCCTGCAATTTTTTTTTTAAACTGATACTGCCAGTTTCAAATTGATTGTTTGGCTTTGTACCCAGGAATGTATAGGTATTCCGATTTCATCCTATTCTTAACAACATTAGATTTTTTTTTCCTTTTAGTCATTCTAGTGGGTAGTTATTGTAGTGTTGATTTGCATTTCCCTCAGGATTTGTATTTTGGGGCATCATTTCGGACTTTGGATATCCTTTTAGGATATCTTGTTTCCCCTAATATATATTCTGAAAGCAATTCCTTTCTCAGATGTATACATTGTATGTATCATCACCCAGTTTAAATTTAACTTGCTTTTTCTTTTCTTTCTTTTTTTTTTTTTATTTGTATTAGGGGTTGAACTTAACAACTGAACAACATAACATCCCCAACCCGTTTTTATTTATTTATTTATTTATTTATTTATTTATTTTTCTTCCACTTCCATTTTTATTTTTTATTTTGAGACGGGGTCTCACTAAAGTTGCTTTCAGAACCTCATTAAATTGCTGAGGCTGGCTTTGAACTTGCAGTTGTCCTGTCTCAGCCTCCCAGTTCTCTGGGATTACAGGTGTATGCCACCATACCCAGCTCCCTTTTCATTCTTGATAGAGCCTTTGGATGATTTTTTTTAAAATTCCACTTGTCATTTTTTTCTCTTTTCTTTTCACAAATGGTGGGGATGGAATCTACAAGTGCTGTACATAGCTACATCCCCAGCCCTTTATTTTTATTTTGAGACAGGGTCTCAATACGTTGCTGAGGCTGGCCTCAAACTTGTGATCCTCCTGCCTCAGCCTCCTGATTCACTGGAATAATGGTGCCACCATGTCTCACATTGTCATTTTTTTCTAAATAGAATGTTGTTAAAATTTTTTTCCCAGAAGTAATTGGATTAGTTTTCCCAATTTCATATAGATATGAACAAAATTTTGAAAAGTGCCACATGAATAGGAACATGAATTTCAGATCTTTTTGTTCCTCCAACACTCTATTGTGTATATGGTGCTGGGGTTTGAACCTGGGTACTTGCATATGCCAGGCAATTGCTCTACTACTGAGCCATTGCTCCAGCCCCTAAAAATACTTTTTAATGGATTTTTAATTTTAAAACTAATATAAATTTTGTGATATATATGAAAATTGTATATGTATATATCTTTCAGACCTTTCTCTTTAACCAGTGTTTATGTAATCCATACTTTTTTCTGTGTGAATGCAATACGTGTGGGTTGTTCTTGTTCTTTATATATATGAGATTATGCTTTTTCTTTTTTCTTTTTTTGTTGTTAGAAGGACAGGGAGAGGGAGAGAGAAAAAGATAATTTTATTTAGTTTTTCATGTGGCTTATGTTGCTCTGACACTTTGTTGTATACATGGTGCTGAGTTATGAACCTGTGTTCTCATGCATGCGTAACCGTAACCACTGAGCCACTGCTCCAGCCCTGCTTTTTCTTTTTCTTTCTTTTTTTTTTTAACTTTCTTTTTAAAGATCTGAAATATAGGGGCTGGAGCAGTGGCTCTGCCATTACGGCACTAACCTGGCATATGCAAGTATGCCAAGTTCAAACCCCAGCAACCATGTATGTAGTGAAGTGTCCGAGGAATGAAAGTCACATGAAAAACTGAGTAAAAATTGCTTGTCTCTTTCTCTGTCTCTCTCTCACTGTCCCTTCTTTCTTAAAAAAAAAAAATCTGAAATATTTGTTCCTATCATTTGTGTGCAACTTTCAAAATTTTGTTCGTATCTGTATGAAATTGGAAAAATTTACCAGTTACTTCTGAACAAAATTTGTTTTTTGAAGTTCACTTTCTTTAATGTTGTACAAAAAAAGTATGCGTAGAACCGAAAGTAAACATTATCACATTTGTTTACATCACTCTCTAGTTCCTCATATTAAATTTACTATTCAAACAATAGAAAGTAGAAGGCAATTGAGGGATTGGGAAAGGGATAAAACCAAAAAAAACTTTTCTGAGACGTTTATTCTTCTACACTGTGTATAGCTGTGCTCACAGAGACGACTTCTTTTACTTCTCCTCTGCTGCAGGTACTCAGTTATGTATAAAATTGTACCTGCTCAACAGTTGAGGGAGACTAGAAATGATGGGTCCATATCCTGGTGCATTGTCATATAATTCGAACAACGGTGCAGCTACCAACTTGTAGTTTTTAGGGACTGCAAACATTGCTTTCTCCTGAAATTGAACCAAAAACAACATATGTTCCTTAGGCTTTGTGATGTGTGGAGGAATATATGGGTACTGAGGAGGTTCAGTACCCATATATTCTGTCCACCAGTTACCCATACAGTCATCAATCACCCAATCTTGCAGGACTCCATCCTGAAGACCCAGTATCTCTGTCATTAAGCGTTTTAGTCCTTGGACTTCATCTTCTCCTGGGTTAAGTTCACCACCAGGTAATTTGAAGAAAGTTGTTCCCAGCTGCAGCAGTAGCACATGGGGTAGCCGGGGCTCATGTACAATCAGAACCCCTTCTACAGTCCTTCTCATTCCAATTTTATCAAATTCCTCCCTCATTTGCTGAAGTCTGGCTGCAGCAGAACTGTCCTTCTCATAGAGGGGTTCTTTTGTACCAAAAGTATAATTGGTGAGAGGGTACAGATTAATGGTATGCTCCAGGGTGAGGGGCTTGGTCTGCTGGATGTACTTGTTGCCGAACTGGTTGACCCACTGGGGCCAGCCCATCTGCCAACAATTGGGTGGAACCATAGACATGCTGGCAGGCTCCTGAAATGTTGGGGAGCAAAAACCAGGAGGTAGGGGAGATGTTCCCCTTGCGGGCAACAGTTATAGGCATGTCCCGCTCAGCAACTACCGCCCGCCATTAACAGGAAAGCGCAATAGAAGACTGAACAAAATTTTTGACACCATTCTATTTAAGAAAAAATGACAATGTCAGGCATAGGGCTGCAGGTGTAGCTCATTGGTAGAAAACTTGCCGCCTAGCATGCTTAAGGCCCTGGGTTGGATCTCTAGCACCACAAAAAGAAAAGAAAAAAAATAGTGCAGGAGTGAGCAAACATAGGTATTTGTGTGTGTGTATGAATATACACTTATATATGTATAATCTAACACTCCCTTTTTTGGTACTTTTCTTTTTCTCTGAGATAGTCTGAAAAGTCAGATTACTTTGGAGTCAGAGTACATAAAATTTAAAAGTGTAATAGAGCCTCTTTATACACACCTTGCCAGTGTTAAGGTCTATTAGTCTGAAATTTCAACTGAATTCATGAATGAAAAATATCTTGTTTTACTTATGGTACTAGGGATTGAATCTAGGGCTTTTAACATGCTAAGAAAGTGCTTTACCAGTGAACTATAATCTCCAGTACAATATCTTGTTTTAATTGACACCTCCCTCACCGTTAGTGAGGGTGTACATCTTTTTATATTTCTCTTGATTATTTCTCTCATCTGAAGTCAACCGGTCTATATCTCTTGTATGACTTTTTTATTTTTAAATTTATAAAATAACTTTGTATTTTAGTGTTAGTCCTTTTTCATGTTTACTGCTTTCTTCCAATGTTTTTTATCTTTGATTTTTGTTTGCAGTGTCTTGCCATACAGAAATGTAATGCTTTACTATAGCCAAATTTGTCAATATTTTCGTTTGTAGATTTTAATTTTCTGATTTGTTCACAAAGGGTGTATCTACTATAGACTATAGTAATATGCCTAGATATTCCTCAAATAGTTTTATTTTGGTTTATAGTACTAAATTCGTGAGGGACTTATTTTTATAACATAAAGAATGGTCCTAAGTTTGTTGTCTCTTTTGTATTGATGTGTTGCAATTTATATCAAACAAATCAGCCTTATTAAAATCTATTAATTGCAACTGATTTTCATAGGACTTCCGCTATTCCATATTATGTTTTTATGAAAGTAGGGAAGGCATTTCTTATATACTTTTTTTTGATATGCCAGAATTTTTTTGTGTGGCATTGAAATACAATTCATATACCATCGAACTCATTAAAACGTACAGTTCAGTGTTCTTTTTGTATATTCACAGTAATTCATCCATCACCACCATATAATTTTAGAACATTTTATCACATCCCCATCCCAACTGTTCCCCCTCTGTCCTAGCAATAAGTAACCACAAATCTCCTTTCTTTTTCTATTGGTTTTCCTTTTTTGAACATTTCATATGAATGAAATCATATGTTGTGTTTTCTTTTGGAACTGACTTCTTTCATTTAGTGTGTTTTCAGAGTTTATTCCCAGCCCTAACATGTTCAAATTTTGTTGATATCTTCATAAAGGCACTCTAGTTTTCTGTGATTTCAGTGAATTATACAATATTGGTGATTTAGTTGGTTTAATACAAATTTTTTTTTTTTTTTTGAGTACTGGGAATCAACCCAGGGCCTCATACATGTTAGGCAAGTTCTCTGCCATTAAACTACACTCCCAGCCCTAACATAGGACATCTTAAACTAGTGAAGAGACTGCTTAACCTTTTACCTTTGGAGAGCAAATTACATGATTGAATACATAGTGCTTATTTTTTAAGTTGCTAAAAGCAGTATGAGATCCTGGTGTGGTGGCTCACGCCTGTAATCATAGCTACTGAGGAGGCTGAGGCAGGAAGGATGGATGGCAAGTTTGAGACCAGCCTTGGCAATTTATTGAAACTCTGTCTTAGAAAATAAAAAGGTCTGGAGATGTAGCTTAGTGGTAGAGTACGTGGCTTTTGGTTCAATCCCTTTACTACCAAAAAAAGAAAAAAGAATTATTAGAAATTTGTATAATATTTGAAGAAAAATATCAGTCCTTTATATTTTTATTTTCATCTTGCCTATTCTTAGTTTTTATCTACTTACATGATTAAAATGTGTTTATTTAGTCAACAGATTTATTGAATGCCTTTTATATTCTAGGTATTTTGCCTTGCATGCAAGGCACATGTATAACTGCTGAGCCACTATTCCAGCCCCCAAACAGGATTCTTTATTCTCATGGAATGAATGATCTAGTGGAAAGTGCAACTTACTGTTACAATGAATGTTTAGAGATTTACAGTATAGGTATGAACATTTAACAGTGTTAGAAATAAACCCGTGGTCAGGTGGGTAAGCAAGGCAGAAATTTTACTCCCTTGAGAGGGTGAGCTTTCAAGGGGGGGTTCTAAAGTACACACAAGCACAAAGGAAATCCAGGGTATTTATACCCAGTCAGATGTAATCCTACCCTTCACTCTGATTGGAGGAGCTCAGGGGTACAATTTACATGATGAACTAAGATTGGATAGGGCCAGGTACAAGAAGTAGGTGGGGTATGGAAAGTCAAAGAAGGTAAGCAAGGTACAGGGTAGAGGAAGTGGGCAGCATGTACAGGTGTGATGAGACACCTGTTGGGGAATTTTAACCGTGGCTTCCTCCTAGCCTCACTGACTGAAGATGGCTTCCTTTTATATGGGAACCTTCAGGCTGCATTCTAAAAATGGACCATCAGACTTCCTGTTTCTCACAACATCCTATTTCTCACAACTATGCTAATCTAGGAGGTTAGGAAATGGCCTTTAAGCTGAGATGGGTAGAATGAATAGAAGTCATTCAGGAAGTGGGTGATGAAGAGAGTTCCAGGTAGAGAGAACTTTGTTCTAATAGAGGGAAGACAGATATTTAGACACTGAAAGATACTTAATATGCATATATCAGAGTTATTTTTTGTGGGGGGCAGATATTGTTTGTCCTTGCAAACAAATGTTGCTGTTAGCAGAGTTGGAAATGATGAAGCTACAGGCAGTTATTGGTAGGATCAGTTAACAAGATCAAAAAGTAAGAACTGGTGATGTGTGAAGTACTGTTCTAAGTACTTTTCAAGTATTAGTTCGTTGAACTTTAATATTTTCTGTTTACACAAAAAGACAGATGAGGGGCTGGAGCCATGGCTCAGCAGATGGTGCCCTTGCCTGGCACGTGTGAGGATCCGTGTTCGAACCCCAGTACCACATACACAGTTAAGTGTCAGAGAAACAAAGGCCAGATGAAAAACTAAATAAATTCTTTTTTTTTTTTTGAGAGGGACAGAGAGAGAGAGAATGAATTTTTTATTTAGTTTTTCATGTGACCTTCGTTGCTGTGACACTTTGTTGCGTATGTGGTGCTAGAGTTTGAACTCGTACTTGCGGATGTCAGGCAAGCACTGTTACTGCCGAGCCACCACTCCAGCCCCTCTCTCTCTCTTAAAAAAAAAAAAAAATGAGAGAGTCTTGTCCAAAATTAATACAGTAGAACTGAGTTAAGAGCCTGTGCATTCTAACTGTAAGAGTACAAACTGTATCATACTGTAGAACTTAGCTTATAAGTTATGATTGGAATTGGGGACCTTTGTTTCTGAATGGCACTGACAAAGAAAATGTCCAAAGGTTTTAAGTTTGGAGCTGTCATAGATTTTTTCTTTTTTAAATCAACTTTCTGGCTCCAGATTGGTCTAGAGGAAAACATTCTGGGCACAAATTGTTGGTTTTTTGGACCAGTAAGATTGTGGAAGTGGAGAGAACTGGATGCAATGGCATATATCTACGTGGTGTTCATAAGTTTTAGTATTAGGTTAAAAGTTGAAAGAGAGGGAGCTAGATACAGTCAGGATGAATGCCAGTTTTCTGACTGGAGCAACTGGTGACACTGAACTTAGACTGAAAAAGGAATAGGCTTTGTCAAGATATTAAATAAGCTCTATATCTTGTTAGCAGCTTAAAAGTCTTATAATGTAATATTATTTATCATAAGCCAGTACAGTTTTACCCTGGGATAGAATTTAGAGTAGGAAAAGATCAAACCCAAGGAAATTCAGCATTTGGAGGGCAGGTAGAACAAATCAGACTAGCAAATAAGACTGAAGAGTGACTGTTGGAAAGACATTAAGAAATTGTATTATTGGGCTGGAGCAGTGGCTCAGGGGTTACGGGGAAGCGAGTTTGAAGCCCAGCACCATGTACGTGAGGAAGTGCTGGAGCAACAAAAGCCACATGGAAAACTAAAGAAAACTGGTTCTCTTTCTCACTGTTCCTCTGTCTTTAATAAAAGAATTGTATGTTCATAGAAGTCTATAGTAATCTGTGGCATATCTTCATCTTTTCAGTTTTATTTTGTTCTTTTTTTTTTGAAAGTCAATTTTTATTTTTTTTTATCTGGTTTTTATTTTTTTCCAACACTTAGTTGTGTATATGGTGCTGGGGATCAAACCTGGGTTTTCACACATGCCAGGCAAGCACTCTACCAATGAGCCATCACTCCAGTCCCCTTTTATTTATTTTTTTAAGAGAGGACAGTGAGAGAGAATCAGTTTTTTTATTGAGTTTTTCACATGGCTTTCGTTGCTCTGATACTTAGTTATGTACACAGGTGCTGGGGTTTGAACCCATGTACTTGCGCATGCCAGGCAAGCACTGTAACCGCAGAGCCACCACTCCAGCCCCCTTTTATTTGTTCTTAATTGATGTAATAATTGTACATAATTATGGCTTATAGTATGATACTTCAGTGCATCAGTTGTATGTATTGAATCATTATATCAGGGCCTTAAACACTTGTCACCTCAAATGTATCATTTTGGTTTCATTTTCTTAGTGGTGCCTTCTGAAGGAAAAAAATTTTAAATTTTGATAAAGTACAGTTTATCAAGTTTTTCCTTTCATCAATAATGCTTTTGGTATCATATTTAAGAAATCTTTACCTAACCCAAAGGCATTAAGATTTTTCTCCTACGTTTTATTCTTTTAATTTTACAGTTTTAATTCTTGAATTTAGGTCTGTGATGCACTTTGAGATCATTTCTGTGTATGATATAATGGTTTGAGTTTCTACTCTTTTTTTTTTTTTGCAGATAACTATCTAATAAGAGACTAGCATTCAGTTCATTTTATTGTTTTGTGCAGGGGTTTAACCCAGGAGGGCCTTGTACGTACGTGTAAGCAGATATTCTACTTGTGAGCTACATCCCTGGATCCAAACGTTCTGCCATTTACTAGCTTTGTAATCTTGGCACAAAATCACTGTTCCAAACTTGTTTGCTCATCTATAAAATGTGGTTATTTAAATCTCACAGGGTTATTGTCAGATGAAATGAATGATATATAACACTAGGTGATGGCACCTAATAGGCCAAAGGTAAATAAATAAAATTTGAAAAATACTTCATAATACCCAAATACTCTGTTCTTTTATTTCTTTAAATTCATTTCAATGATTGAACAGTGCTCAAGCTTTTTGTTTTCAAAATACTATCATTGTAAAGTTTACTTCTCTGAAATTACCCTTTGAAATCTACCAGCATTGTGTTTTTGTGAACAGATTATACTGCAGGACCTATTTCAGGTAGTTTTGACTTCTTTGGGTTTGTTTGATAAATATAACAATTGCCTTTTGTTGTCAGATTTTAAACTTGAAACAAATATCTTGAGTATGTAGAAACATTAAAAATATGATTTTTTTCCTTTGACAACCGTAGCAAAATAATTCATAGGTAGTAGCTTTTGAAGTAGTGAGAAATGACAATTGCATATGTTTTGAAGGTAAAGCTGACAGCTTTTGCTGACAGAATGTATTGTGTAGAGTTTTAGAGAAAGAAGTTAAGGATGATTACAAATTATTAGGTGGAAAATTTGTTTTCACAGCTCAGTGACAGGGTGATCTTTTTAAGGCCTGAGTCAGATCATTTCACTAGTCAAAACCTTTCAATCATTTTTCCACCTCAGAGTAAAAACCAAAGTCCTTAGAAGTTTGCAGGACTCTATATAATCTGTCCTGCATGTCCTTTCCCTCTCTTTTGTGTCTTTTCATGTCTTACCAATCTCCTACCCAGTTGCAGGAAGGGGAGACAAATATTTCTCCTTGTTTATCAAATACAACAAAAATGCTTCTTCCTCAGGGCCTTTGCACTTTATTCTCCCTGGCTAAAATCTCCCTTCCCTTTTGATATATCCTAAGAAATATGATGGTTAGGGGCTGGAGCTGTGGCTCGTTGGTGTCTCAAATACAACAAAATATAATTTATATAATTCAGAGTCTTTTCACTTACTATCCTGCCTAACTAGAACACTGTTTCCTGAGGTAATGGTATGGCTTGCTTTTTTACTTGATGTTTCGACGTTTGCCCGGCAAGCATCCTGAGTTGCTGGGATTACAGGCATGCGCCCCCAGCTCATTTTTATATTGTTATACTAACTCCCTATGTATGCAGTATATTATGTATATGTATTTGCATTTTTCTGCTTGACCATTGCATGCACTTACATGTTCCATAATTGGATATAATTATTATTGAACTCTTGTTCTTCTTTGTCTCTGTAAGCTTGTAGGATGTCAGTCCAGTGATGGCAGGCTTTTTTTTTTTTTTTACTTTTTTTTTGCTGGTGCATTCCAGTGTCTGGTATATAAACTGCACTCAGTAAATGTTTGTTTAATGAGTCCTTAAATAATACCACCATGCTATTTTCTCAAGTCTTTCACAATTTTTTCCCCTCATCACCCACATCTTTTTTTAAGACAGAAAAAGAATTAATTTCATTTTTTTTCCTCTGTTTTGTTTTGTTTCTCTAACACTTAGTTGTGTATGTGATGCTGGGGTTTGAAGCTGTGTCCTGGCGCATGCCAGGTAAGCACTCTTAACTGCTGAGCCACTGCTCCAGCCCCATCTTCCACATCTTAATGACAAATTGTTAGTTGTACCTCTGATGTTTTTCTCAAATTCATCATTTTTCTTTGTTTCCAGTTTTATAATTTCTAATTTAGTATGATAATCTTACGATTTATATTGTGAGAGTGTTATATTTTAGAATCAACTCTTGCTTTCTGTCATTTTTCCAGAGCAGTCTCAGAGGTTTTCTCCAAACATAGATTGTATCTTACTACTACCCTGCTCAGAGCCTTTTGAATTCCAGATCCTTAATATATCTCAACAAGCTATTCTCATCTATCTTTCATTTCCATTTGGTGTTCTTCAATTAATCTGTTCTTAATCTTTAAACCTTGGGGACCTTTTAGACATACTGTTCCTTTTTCTATATCATTTTCACTCACAATTTGCTAGACTGTTTTTTACTGTGACTTTTGAGTCTCACCTTAAATGTTAAGTGCTTTTATAAGATCTGTTCCCTGTCCTTCCAGGTTCACTTGATAATGGCAATACAAAAAGTAAAAAACTTCATGCCATTTTTGAGCTGACATTTATAGTAGTACATTTTGTTAATTGCATTTATTATAGGTTATAATTATGTATTTAAACAATTATCTGTCTCCCCCTCTAAAATTTAAAGTTCATAAGCACCATATTTGCATTAGTTATGACTGTATCTAAAAGCACATCACAATTCTCAAAGGATTTGAGGCTCTTCCAAAATATTTATTAATGAAGGGATAGATTAAGAATAATGAATCCTTAAAGGAAGTGATAGAATGGTTAGAGAAGTAGTAGGAAATCAGTTCAGAGTGTGTCATCATAGAAGCCAAAGAAGAGTTTCAAATGTAGTAGCAAGTATGACCAGTGTAACTGAGAATAATATCAGGACTTCAGGAGTATTTCTTGGAGGCAGCATAACTTAGTAGTTAAGAGGAGCCATGCTGACCTACCTGGCTTACTACCTTTTATTAGCCACGGGCCTTTTTTTCATGTGTAAAAAAGGAGTGATAGTAAATACCTCATGGTGATTGTGAGTCTTAAATGAGACATATAAAACCTTGTGAGTCTTAAATGAGACATATAAAACCTTAAGGTTTGAACTTTGCACATATTAAAAACTCAGTAAATATTAGGAATTTTTATTACTTTTAAGTTACTAATGTTAAACTGTGAGGATTCATTAAGTAGTGGTTGTTAAAAATATAATTGATTTTGTATTGTCTTGCTAAGTAGTGTGTTATCAAAGTATGTATAAAATGGAGAGAATCCTTCCTTAGATCCTTCTCTTTATTTTTTTTTTTTAAGAGAGAAACAGTTTTATTTAGCTTTTCATGTTGCCTTCATTGCTCCGACACTTAGCTGTGTACGTGGTGCTGGGGTTTGAACCCATGTACTCACGCATGTAAGGCAAGCGCCATAACCACCGAGCCACCGCTCCAGCCCTCTCTTTAATGTTTTGAAAACACATAAGTACAGGTCAAAAATGATTTCCATTCTTTTCCGAAAATGCTGAAATTCTGATTTCAATTTAGGCTCCTAGAATTCTTTCAAGATAAAATAAAAAAAATTGTAGGGAAATTTAAGAATGTATGTATTTGTGAGTAATGGATATAAAAGCAGTTTTTTTTTTTCTGTGAAGTGTCAGCTTTTATTCCAGAAAATTTGATTTAACAACTACCCAAAAAGAGAACATGGCAGGTACATCAGTTTGCCATCAGTAACACGAAACCCAGGATGGTCATAAGAATTTAGGGAACAAGAAAGGGAAAAGTAAAATAGAAAAAGGACAAATTGAAGCCAAATTGAAGTCATATAAGACTTGGAAATTACGTCAACAAACATTTTTTGAAAACTTGCTATGATATGTACTGTTGTAGGTGCTAGGATACAACAGTGAACTAAACAAAAGTCCATTTCCTGGTAGAGTTTAAGTTCAAAATAGATATAGACAATGAACAAATAAGTGTGTTGTATACCAGATGATGAGAAGAACATTGGAGTAAATAAAACAGCATAATGAGTATGAAAGAGGGTGATGAGAATGGGATTTTTTTCCATTTTATATAGGATTGTCAGGGAATGCCTTTTCTCTTACATTAGTTTTTAGGCAAAAACATTAAGTAAAAAAGCAAGCCATACCATTACCTCAGGAAACGGTGTTCTAGTTAGGCAGGATAGTAAGTGAAAAGGCTCTGAAATATAGAAATTATATTTTGTTGTATTTGAGAAACTGAAGGAAAACCTTTGTGGCACCACCTTAGAACTAAGTAGGGGGACTGGTAGGATGTGGACATGTCACAGAGGGGGTCATAGGGTAGATTAAATACTGTCTCTGTACCATTATAAGAACTTTGGCTTCTACTCTTCAGTGAGATAGGAAGCGATTATGGTTTTGATCAGATAGTGACACAATTGACTCATGCATTTTTAATAGGATCATTTTGCTGCAGAATTGAGAAGGCTGTAAGAGATATGAGAGCTGAAGCCAAGAACAAGTTAGAAGGCTATTGCAGCCAGGTGCAGTGGCGCACACTGGTAATCCCAGTGACTTGGGAGGCTGAGACAGGAGTTAAAACAAGTTCAAAGCTGGTCTCAGCAACTTAGCAGGGCCCTGAGTAACTTAGTGAGACTGTTTCAATATTTAAAAATCTGAAAAGAGGGGGTGCTGGGGATGTGGCTCAGTGGTTAAGTGCCCCTGGGTTCCATCCCTGGTCACCCCCCTGCCAAAAAAAAAAGGCAGGGTGAGAAAAAGGCTGTTGCAATATTTCAGGCCAGATATATGGTCAGTTGGATCTGAGACCTGTCAAAATAGTGAGTAGTAGTTAAATTTTTCATGTATTTTGAAGGTAAAGCTGACAGAGTTTGCAGACCAAATGGACATGCAAAGTATGAGACATAGAAAGGAATCAATCAGTTTTTTGTTAGAAAATTTTGACCTAAAACTTCTGGTTGGGGCTGCTGTTTATCAACATAAGGAAACCTGTGGGAAGAATAGATTTCAGGTGATAAGCAAAAATGAATTGATTTTAAACGTGTCAAGCTTGGGACTAGAGTGGTGGCTCAGCAGTAGAGCGTTTGCCTGGCATGCACAAGGACCCAGGTTTGAACCCCAGCTCCACGTATACAACTAAGTGTCAGAGAAACTAAAAACGGATGAAAAAATAAACAAAATTGATTGTCTTTCTCTTTTGTTCTCTCATCCTCTCTCGAAAAAAATAATAAATAGGTCAAGTTTGAAGTGCCTATTTATACCAAGCCAGTGTGTCAAGTAGGCATTTAGTATGTGAAGTTCCAGGAAGAGGTCTCAGCTGGCCTTTTTCTGAAGATGGATATTTATGAATCATAAATGTTAGATTGTATTTAAAATCAAAAGACTGGGGATGTATGTGTAGATAGAATAGGAAAGAAGTTCTTAATACCCTTGTACTTACCAGTCGTAGAGAAAAGAAAGAACCAGCAAAGGAAAAGTTGATCATCCACTGAGGGAGAAGTGAAGACAGGAAGGGACTACTCTGCTTTGTCAAATTTTGTTGAAAGGTCAGGTAAGATGAGAGGACTGAGAATTGATTATTGTAGTTAGCATAGAGGTGACTTTGACCAGTTGATGTGGACACGTGGCTGTGAAAGCGTGATTGGTATTCGTGAGAATAAGATAGGTAATATGGAGAACTCTTTCAAGAGATTTTATTGTAAGGATGGACAGAATTGGGAGGCTGGTAGAGGATGGAGAGATGGATGATAGATATCGTAGTATGTTTTCATGCTGATTGGCACTATACAGAGAAAAGGTGATTAATGGATAATATGAGGGGAAAAGGGGAATATAGTTGCCTGAAAAGTATTGATAGAATGAAGTCCTAAGTTGAAAGTAGAGATCGTTTATGTATTGTGATAGGAAGGAAGACAGAGTCTATAGAAATAGATGCAGATAGGTGGGGAGATAAACAGTAGGCAGTTTTAGCAGTTTTCTTCTGGTCGTTGTCTGCTGCCATTGCCAGATAGGAAGCCGTTGGTCAGAATGAAGGGAGTGAAGATGAGATGAAATAGTTATTTAGAAGGGTGCTCGAGTGAATGAATTAGAGAAATATGTTGGCAGCACTAAGGGTTCACTTGAAGTTACCGTTCAGGAATATAACATGAGATTAATCAGCATAGTTGCTTTTCTTAGACAACCTTTGATGACCCAGGGACGTAAAAGGTATAAAATGTGATTTAGAGACATGTTACTGATGAAATTAATATATTTTAGTAACTTTGCAGAAAACACATCTATATGAAATATAACCTGCATGTTACAAATTTATATGTTTCTTGTAACAGGATAAGTATATAAAATATTTTTGAAAAGGAGAAACATTTGCCTAATGTCAAATATTGCATTAAAAGCAATAGAGACCTTAAAATTCATTCATTCATTCACATACTTGTTATTCTAGATGCTAGGGATATAATTGAGAGCAATCCAGAAGATGTCCCTAATCATGAAGCTTATATTTTCCTTATGGAAATGTATACCTTATACCTTGTGGGTATAGCAGACACATAGAAAAGAGAAAAAAAGTCAGTTGCCCAAATTGTGATCTCATATGAATGAGTATTCAGGGATGGATCTGGTCAACACAAGCTTAAACGTAGATCTGGGAACTTAGGTCCACAGTACATCATCCATCATCTTAGATGGCAAAGGCTTTATTTGTATGTTTCCCACCTTTTAAAAAGGTAACAGATTAGGTGACTTGGCACCAGGGTGTTTTTTAGAAAAGCACTGTTTAATCAAATACCAGAATACACCTGCATTGTAACATATAAATATGCACAGAAATCATGGTAATTAAAACTAAACTGAGTGCAGGTCAGGTTTTGTCATTATTGAATTGTGACAAAACTGTTTTCAGAGTTTTTTGAATTTTAGTACTCTGAATCCATCATGGAAAAGATAGGACTTTGTACTGGAGTTTAACCCATGGGTTCTTAACCACTGAGCCATATCCCTATCCCTTTTTATTTTTTATTTTGAGACAGGGTCTTGCTGAGTTGCATAGGGCCTCACTAAATTACTGAGGCTGGCTTTAAACTCAAGATTCTCCTGCCTCAGCCTCCTGATTCACTGGATTACACGTATGCACCACCAGGCCCAACTCAGGACTTTGTACTTTTAGGGGAGAGAAAGCACATAACACAGAAGCAGAGGCAAATATGATTTCTTAGGGATGGTAAAGAAAACTGAGTTGATTAAATTATAGGAAATGTATGGTGGACGTAAGGATAAGCAAGTTTGAATAGTTACAATTGAGCCAGATTATTAAAAACTTTGAATACCATTGTAAAATAGATAGAATTACCAGAGTGAAATGTTCGGAAGATTACCCTTTCAGCTGTTTGTGTAATTGAATAGAATGGGGACAAACTAATGAGTTCAGTCAGTTGGCCATTATGTGCTGAGAAACTGCTTAAAATGCTGCTGCTGCTGCTGCTGCTGCTGCTGCTGCTACTGCTGCTACTGCTACTACTGCTACTACTGCTACTGCTACTGCTACTGCTACTGCTACTGCTACTGCTACTACTACTACTACTGCTACTACTACTACTACTACTACTACTGCTACTACTACTACTACTACTACTACTGCTACCACTACCACTGCCACCACCATCAGTACTAAATTTTTGGTGCCTTTTTTTTTTTTTTTTTTTTAAAGAGAGGGGGAGAGAGAGAAAAAGAATCAGTTTTTATTTAGTTTTTTCATTTGGCTTTCATTGCTCTGACACTTTGTTGTGTACGTGGTGCTGGGGTTTGAACTCATGTCTGCTCATGCAAGACAAGCACCAAAATCGGTGAGCCACGGCTCCACCCCTTATTGGTGCCTTTTATTGAGTCCTTGCTGCATGCCAGTCATTGGGTTAGGCATTTTTGGTAGGACTTATAAAACAGTTTTATATCATATGGTCTTTGTCTTTGAGACTTTTATAATCTTCAGATACATAGTTGAAACTATAAAATGTTTTACTTTATAAATGAAATTTTCTAACGGATGTGAGATTCTCCTTTTTCCAAATACTAGTAGTGAATCTTGAGTCAGACATGTGCTTAAAATGAAGACAAGTCCTGCAGTGCTCAGGAATAGTGAATTAGCTGGGTACAGTGACACACACCTGTAATTCCAGCAGCTTGGGAAGCTGAGAAAAGAGGATTTCAACTTCAAAGCCATCCCCAGCAATTTAGTGAGAACCTCAGGAACTTAGCAAGACCCTGTCTCAAAATAAAAAATAAATAAAAAGGATTAGCATGTGATCCAGCCCTGGGTTAAATCCCCAATTAAAAAAGAATAGTGAATTATTTTGTTTTCATTTATATTCACCAGTTATTCTTCTGATTATGTGGTAATCTGGTTTCCTGAGGATCTTTATATGTGGGGAAAGGGTACACTGTATATATTCTAAAGATTAGGCATATCACCCATTATAAAATATACCAGCATGTTTGCTTAAAAGTATACATAGCCAGGTGCAGTGGCACACATGTATAATTGCAGCGACTCAGGAGGCTGAGTTCAGAGGATCACAAGTTTGAGGTTTGCCTCCACAATTTAGCAAGACCGTAAGCAACTTAGCAATGCTGTCTCAAATAAAAAGGACTGGGATATAGTTCAGTGGTAATGTGCCCTAGGTTCAGTTCTCAGTACCCTTCACACACACACACACATACATACATACATACATACGTATACATACACACATACATACATACATACATACATATATATACATATACACACATACATATATATACATACACACACACATATATAAATATGCTTATATTTGTGGGAGTTGAAACATGCCAACTATTTGCTATTAGAAAAACTTGTAAAAATAAAGTTATGATTCTCAGAAGTTTTCATAATAATTGTTATCGTTTCTGTAATTATTGTTTTTCGTTTTTACTAGTTTATAAATCTCACAACTGAGTAGGTTTATTGAATATATTATGTATTTCTAGGATATAGGTGGTCAGAAATATTTTTGAATGGATTAAATGAATTCAGAGTTAAATTGTATAGCAGAGATTATCCCTGCCCATAAGTCCTAATAAGCCTGGTAGTTTTTTTATAAATGGTTAGAACACTGAAACCAACTTAAAACCAGTGAAATGATCCTGTACCTTAAGTAAACTGTTTTTTTCTCAACTGAAATATAAGAAATATATTCCTTTCAAATTAACAAGTGTTAAAATAAATGAGTTATTTTTTTCTTAGTTTGGGTTTGCTTGACTGTCAGTTACCAAAACTTCTTGGTTCAGTTCTTAATTTTTTATTTTACCATACCACTTAAACTTGTTCATGGTATCAGTTGAATGAGAAATTTCTGAAATTTTAAAATCCATTTTAACTAAATGATCTTAAATCCTTTTCAGATTACATTTTGATTTGTGTTAATTGTGATTTGGGGGTGCTTGTTTGGCTTCCTTGTCCTCCCTGTAAGCCCATTTCTCATGTTAATCAATAGTTACTGCCTCTTTTCTGATAAATTTTTGTTATGATCTATCCTGCAGAGAAAGAGATGCTGGTTGCAAGTTTTGGAAATCCCTGTTTTTTATGGAACAAAGTTCTGTAAAATTTTCATAAGATTATTTGGCAATAACATACGCTTGTGATGGACCCTAGAAATACTGCTATGTTAGGATTGGGTTCTGATTCCGAAGGTTTTTCAAGAAAGAGTCCTTCTGCCATCAGTTCTGGCACACTGGTCAGCAAGAGAGAAGTAGAGCTAGAGAACAACACAAAGGAAGAAGAGGACCTTCGCAAGCGGAATTGGGAAAGAAACATCGAAGCAGGGAAAGATGATGGTTTGACTGATGCACAGCAACAGTTTTCTGTGAAGGAAACAAACTTTTCAGAGGGAAATTTAAAATTGAAAATTGGCCTTCAGGCTAAGAGAACTAAAAAACCTCCAAAGAACTTGGAGAATTATGTATGTCGACCTGCCATAAAAACAACTATCAAGCATCCAAGGAAAACACTTAAAAGTGGGAAGATGACAGATGAAAAGAATGAACATTGTCCTCCAAAAAGGGTAAGTGTTAATTCCCAGCAATATATGGTCATTGATAATATTTGATTTTTTTCTTTTAGTTTTCATTTAATCTATATATCTTATTCCAGGAAGTCTTATTTTCATCTTTTGAGGTTATTTTGAAGTGGTCTGTGAGTCATGTCAAAGATGTAATAGATTATAACCATATATATAATTTTACTCATAAAATTGTGACAGATATTTAAAGTGCAGCATACTCTGATTATTGCACTTAAGGTTAGTGGAAAAAATATTAAAATTGTAGTTAGGAAACCTAGATTTGAATCTAGCAGATTGACAGAGGAGAAACTGAGGCCCCAAAATGTTAATTGGTTATAATACTGCCTACCTTCCAGGACGGTTGGAAGGGATCAGATTCACTAACATATTGAAAGCTTTTGTCAAATGAATTATTTTTATTTATTTATTTATTTATTTTAAAAAAGAGGGATAGTGAGAGAGGGAGAGAGAATCAGTTTTATTTAGTTTTTCATGTGGCCTTTGTTGTTAGGACACGTTGTTGTGTACGTGGTGCTGGGGTTTGAACCCTCCTACTTGTGCATGCCAGGCAAGTGCTGTAACCCCTGAGCCACTGCTCCAGCCCCATCAATTATTTTTAAAAATATTTCTGTTGTTCCTCATAAAGCAAGTTAATATATTAAAAATTTCAGCTGGGTGTAGTGCTGCAAGCCTGTAGTCCCAACTATTCAAGAGGCTGAGGTAAATAGAGGATTGCTTGAGTCCAGGACTTTGAGACTACTTGGGTAATATAGTGGGATCCTGTCTCAAAACAAAAGGAAAAGTTAGTCCCCCTTCTGCCAGCTATCCGAATATACAGCTTTTCTTAATTCTGTTCACCCTGTCTGATAGAGATGTCCCATTCGTGCTTTATTATGTTGATCACAAGAGTTAGTAACTTTATGCATTATTTAATTTCAGATCGTAGGCAACAGGTGTGTCCACGTATAGACTTAGATAGTATGCATACGTAAGTAAAACAGGGAGAAAGAGTTGGCTTAATATTTTGGGTAAAGGAATATTCCTCACTGTTTGAAATGATTTGATTTTTTTTCATCATTATTTCTTTTTTCTCCCCTTTTTTCCTTTCTCTTTCATTTTTCCCCCCTTTGGTGTTCCTTGGGATTGAACCCAGGACTTGCACACGTTAGGCAAGCACCCTACCACTGAGCTACGTCTCCAGCCTGCATTAATTCTTTACTGTCAAATTCATATACTTTTTGCATGTTACCAGAAACCATGTTGCTGCAAGCTCTTTGTTCTCCAAATTGCTATTGCATTCAGAAATTTCTAATAGATGCTGTTCTGCACAAGATCATAGAGTTTTTGGGTTTTTTGTTTGTTTTTTGAGAGAGGGAAAGTGAGAGAACGAGAGAATCAATTTTATTTAGTTTTTCATGTGGCCTTCATTGCTCTGAAGCTTCATTGTGTACGTGGTACTGGGTTTCGAACTCGCATACTTGTGCATGCCGGGCAAGCACCACAACTGACAGGCCACCGCACCCAGCCCCAAGACCATAGATTTCAGATGGCTTATGTTGTTTTCTTTCCTTTTTTTTTTTTTATTTTAAAGGATAGAGAGAAAAGCAGAATCAATTTTATTTTCTTACCTGGTTTTTGTTTCTCCGACGCTTAGTTGTTTATGTGGTGCTGGGGTTTGAACCTGGGTCTTTGCACATGTCATACAAGTGCTTTAACTGCTGAGCCACTGCTCCAGTCCCTTTTGATGATTTTTTTTTCATTGTCCCTCTCTCTTTATTTTATTTTATTTTTATTTATTAGATGAATTTGGAGTTACAATTGTGGGGAAACGTCAATCAATCAAGAACAAATGTATATATACTTAGTTACTCAAGGCTAATTACATGCCCAGCTTGGATTCCCCATGTTGCTGTTTCCCCCAGACGACCCCCCGAGTTAAATGGCTATCTCGTGAAGGTCAGAGATCTCCTTCTGAGATGTTTCTCCCATGTTCCTACCTTCTAGTCCTCTAGATATTCTTCCTAAGCCCTCCCCCAACCCTGTCCCCAACTCTGTCTCCCACCCTACGCCACCAGGTATCCTAGGCAATCACCTTATGATTATTTCTTGATGATATGAATAGCTTTTTGGATTACAAGTAATGAAAGAAATGGGTGGTGTTCCTAGTTTTTGAAATATTCATTAACTGGATAAAATCTTAGGTAAATTAATTAATCAATCCTGATACTTATTTTCCTCATTTCTGAAATGGAGGTGTTAATTGTTTTAAAATAAAATCTTTATTGAGATATAATTTAAATACCATTACAAATTACACATTTAAATTCATTGATTTTGGTGTATTACATTCATTTTTTTAAACTGATATCAAATGTATGTAATGTGAAATTTATTTTTTAACTATTTTTTAAGTGTACAATTCAATGGCATTAATTACATTTATCATGTTACATAACTATTACTACTATTCCCAAAACTTTTTATTACCCCAAAACAAAAATTTGAACCATTAAACAGTAATTCCCCATTTCTCTATCCTTAACAGCTAATAATGTCTAATATACTTTTTTGCCTATTCTAGCCACTTCATATGAGCCTAATCATACTTGTTCTGCTTTGTTTGACTTATTTAACATAGTGTCTTCAACATTAATTCATATATATCAGAACTTCATTCCTTTTGTTTTTGTTTTTAAAGAAAGGGACAGCAAGAGACAGAAAGAGAGTCAGTTTTATTTAGTTTTCCATGTCACTTTCATTGCTCCTACACTTCGTCGTGAACATGGTATTGGGGTTCGAACTCACGTCCTCACACATGCCAAGCAGGTGCTATAACCACTGAGCCATGGCTCCAGCCCCAGAACTTCATTCCTTTTTATGTCTGAGTAATATTCTATCATATGAGTACACCACTTTTTTTTTTTTTTTGAATCATTCATCTCATCTCTTGGTGGAATCTTGGTTTGCTTCCAACCTTGTGTATTGTGAATAATAGTGGAATGACCATTGGTATGCAGATGTCTGTCCCTGATTTCAGTTCTTTAGATGTGTACTGTCATCCCTTGGTATCCTTAGAAGAATGTGTCCAGGACCCCTTGTGTACAAAAATACTTGGATGCTCAAGTTCCTATATAAAATGGTATAGTGTTTGAATATAATTTATACAAAATTCCCCATATATTTTAAATCATCTCTTGATACCTTATAATACCTAATATAATGTAAATGGTGTGTAAATAGTAGTTGCACAGTATTGTTTAGGGAATAATAAGAAAAAAGTAAATGCATGTTCCGTACAGATCCATTTAGTTCCTGAACTTTTTTTTTTTTTTTTTAATCCAGAATTGAATCAGTGGTTGCCCAACCTGTTGGTACTGAGGGTCAGCTGTGCTTTGTGACTGGAGTTAATAATGGAGCATATAGTAATTCTCTGTTCATTTTGAGGAAATGGCAAACTATTTTCCATAGGCGTTACACTGTTTCATATTCCCAACAGCAACAGATAAGCATTCCAAAAATTCTCCAGACCTTGTCCTTCATTGCGTCCCTTCCTTGCCATCCTAAAGAGAATATGATATTGTAGTTTACTGTGATTTTGATTTATATTTCCCTAAGACTTATGATGTTCAGCATCTTTTTATATGTTTATTGTCATTTGTGCGAAAATCTTTTGACTATTTTTGAGTTGTATTGTTTAATTTTTTTGTTTATTGTGGTGCTGGCAACTGAACCCAGGTTCTCTCGTGAGCTAGGCAGATACTACCACTTAACTATATCCCCAGACCAAGTTGTGTTGTATTTTTGTTGTTGTTGAATTTTCAGAACTCTTTATTCTGTAGCAAGACTTGAAAGTATTTTCTTTCATTCTGTGAGTTGTCTCTTTTTTTAGTACTTGATTGAACCTACATCCCAGCCCTTTTAATTTATTTACTTTTGAGACAGGGTCTTGCTACATTGCTGAGGACCTCACTAAAGTGAAGAGGCTGTCCTGAAACTTGTGATCTTCCTGCCTTAGCCAGTTGAGTGACTGGGATTACAGTCATGTGCCACTGTACCTGATCTGTTGGGTTGTCTTTTCACTCTTTATTTTCCTTTTATATAGATGTTTTCGATTTTGATAAAAACTGGATGAAGTCCAGTTTGTTTTTTATTACCTGTGCTTTTGGTATATCTTAGAAGTAACTGGGCAAATTAATTATATTTCCTTTGTGTTTTCATCTAAGGATTTGGTTTTTGTATGTAGGTTTTGGATCTATCTTAAAGCTTACATATGGTATAAGGTAAAGGTCCAACTTCATTCTTTTGAATATAAATATTTAGTTTTCTTAGAACCTTCATTAAAAATATCCTTTCCTGCTTGAATGGTTTTGGTTCCTTTTTTTAAAAAAAATAAAATAGACATCCCACATATGTGTATGTGGGGATTTGTTTCTGGACTCTCTTATTCCATTGGTCTATACGTCTGTCTTAATGCCAGCAACACACCTTGCTGTGATTGTTGTAGCTTTGTAATAAATTTTGAAATGCGGTAGAGTCCTTCAATTTTGTTCATTTTCAAGATTGTTTTGGCTCTTTGGGATTCCTTGGGATTCCATATGAATTTTAGGAGGGTGGGTTTCTAGTTTGATACAGATTGCATGGCATCTATAGATCCCTTTTGGTGATAATTGTTATCTTTACATCAAGACTCTCAGTCCACAAATGTGAAATGTTTTTCCATTAATTTAGGTTTTTAGTTTCTTTCAATAAAACTTTGTAAAATTTTAATGTATATGTCACCTCCTACTGTAGGAAATTTATTCCTGTTATAGTTTGTTTATGTGTGTATATGTGATTTTGTTGTTGTTGTTGTTTTTTGTAATGCCAGGATTGAATCCAGGAGCACTATATCACTAACATCCCTGCCCTTTTTTTGTTTTTATTTTATTTTTTTGAGGCAGGGTTTCCCCAGGTTGCTGACTGTGGCCTAGATATTGTGACCCTTCTATCTCACCCTTCTGAGTTGCCTGAATTACAGGCATGCAGCATTGTGCCCTGAGAATTCCTATTTTATTTTTCAATCCTCTAGGAAATAGAATTGTTTTTCATTTTGTTCAGTTGTAAATGTATATAAATATCACCTGATCTTAGAATGTTGATTTTTATATCCTGCAACTTTGCTGAATGTGTTTATTGACATGGATAATTCCCTTGATTGATTTTGGAGTTTTTGCATGTTAAAATCATGTCATCTGCCCAAAAATTATATGTTACACATACGTATACACATCTATAACAAATTTATTATTTTGATTTGGTAGTGTGCTTCCATGATTCTAAATTCTAGAGATAAAAACAGTTGAACATTGTTATCATTATTACTCATTTTCTCTAATCTGAACAAATATATTTTGGAATCCCCTTTTAGGCACCAAGTTGTGATATGTGTAAATACAATGACCATATCTCAATCAAAATGAAAAAAATTTAATATTGAATGTGCCTTCAATTTTCCTCTACCACATTAGAACAAATTATTTGAAACCAAGGTTGATGCAAGGAAACTTCCAAAAAAGTAAATCCAACAACAGAATTTTTGATATAGATATTATGCATATAAAATAAATACATGTCTTGTACCACATGCATGTTCTTCCTATATTTAAAAATACAAATAATAGCAGGCTGTACATACTGTTTTGCATCCTTTTTCTACCTAAATTATTTATTCTGGAGATTTTCAATACCTGAGAGGGCTTCTTTAGTCAATTTAAAGTATGAATTACACATTCTTTTTTCAGTTTGTTATTTGTCTTTAGACATTGCTTGTGTTATTTTGCCATGCAGAAGTATTTGGGGTTTTTACCTAATTTAATCACATATCTTTATTTTTATGGTTTCTGGATTTTGGCATGTTATTAGAAAAGCCTCTTACACTATGAATTCATAAAAGATTTCTTTGTTTTTTTAATTGTTTATTTTGTTTTGTCGGATTCTTTACCAGTTTCTTTTGTTTTGTGATGGCAGGGGAGGGTTACTAAGAATTGAATCCAAAGGCACTTTACCACTGAACCACATCCCTAACCCTGTTTATTTTTTAGTTTGAGACAGAGTCTCACTGAGTTCCTGAGGATGACCTCAAAACTTGTGATCCTCCTGCCTCAGCTCTAGAGTTGCTGGGATTATAGGCATATGTCACTGCATGACTTTTGTTTCGTTGTTAACATACAAATATTTTTGATCAATTTGGAATTTTATTGTAATATATGAGTTATGGTTCAAACCTCAGTCTCTTACCAATGCCTACACAGTCATCCCAGTCTTTGCCAGGTGCAGTGGCACATACCTGTAATCCCAGCTACTTGGGAGGCTGAGGCAGGAGGATCGCAAGTTCAAGACCAGCCTGGGCAACTTAAGGAGACCCTATCTCAGAAATAGAAAAGAATTAAGGGTAGAGCTCTTGGCTGAGCATCTGTGGGGCTCTGGGTTCATTCCCTAATACTGAAAGCCTTAATTTTTCTGATCTCAAACACTTTTTTCCCCTGCATAATGCTTTTAAAAGAAGAATCAGTTATCAGAGTTCAGGTTGATACATTTTGTACTTATCTTACTGTATCTTATTTTTCATTATTTTAGGATATATAATAGGATTGGAAGCTGGGGAGGAAGATCTGCTGTACAGCTATCAAATCATAACTGATTAACAAAAAAATTTTTAAAAACCCTCCATCTTGACTCCCTGATTTGAGGCACTATTTTTTCATACATATAGTTTCCTTATGTATTTGGGTCAGGTCTGATATTCTATTTTGTTAACTGATGTTTTTGTTTATTTGTCAGCTTGATACAGTTTTAATTGTTTTATAGATGAAATTAATTCTTCCTTGTTACTCATATTTTAGAGCACAGCTTGCTTTTTTTGCCTATTAATTTATAAGTTTAATGCAGTATCATTGAATGTAGGATTTACTTACTAGAACTTGTCCAGCTAATTTTAAAGTTTGTATTTTGTTCATCTTTATCTGTGGTTGAACTTGGAGCCTGATTTGATGACGGCTTCCTTGAGAATTGAGCATCGAATTTGGTTTGCCAGAAAACAGTGTATATTAGTAACTTCTTTCCTGGGGGGCTCTCCTTTGTCTGTAGACCATAGATGGGTGCATTAATCGTCTGGCAGTCATGCCTACTTAGGTATGTCCCTTCTTTCTTTGATTTTGGCCCTTGTGGAGATTTTTCTTAATTTCTATGAAACCAGCAGTACAGCAAACATATCTTAGGTTAGGTTAAGTTACTTTGTTGTGGTAGATAGAACACTTTCTATAGTATTTAGTTTGCCATTTGGCTAGAAATAGAAATCTCCTAATTGTTTTATAAAAAATGCATTTATTATTAGTTTTATAGTAGGATTTCTTGTTTCCTTTTTTAAGAAGTGGGAAAAGAAACTCTTTAAAATATTCTATAAAATGTTTGTATGTGGCTTTCTTTCAACTTCATGTATTTTCTGTGCCATTTCATAAATCATCAGAATGGTATGTTTGTTCTCCAGCAGTATTTTAGAAAGTGGAAGTGGAAATAATATTTATTTACATTTGTCACACACTAACTTAAAAGAAGAGGCACTGTACTTCAGCATTTTTTAAAAATTCTAATTTTGGAGTTTTGCAGCATAGTTTGTTATTATGTGATCATAGTTCACTTAGTATCCCTTTGTGTGGTAAATGAAAAATAGAATATCTGTTTCCTATTGGAGGTGATTAAAAAATGAAATTTGGATGAGCAGGACAGGATTGGGGCAGTACACATATCACTCTCATGACATGCTCATTACACTCATTACAAATTAGGTCAAATAGTATTGATACTTGGAGCTAGATTGAGTAACATGTTGTTACTGGTTAGTTTATTTGATGAAACTTTTGTTTAGATAGATACATTTCATGAACATAATAAGTTATGAATAACATTCATAGCTCATTCCTTCCAAAAGATAATTTTCTATTTAGAAAAGAAATGTTTAGCTGCTTGTGGTAGTACAAAACTGTAATCACTATTATCAGGAAGGCTGAAGCAGAGGATTTTGAGTTCAAGGACAGCCTAGGCAACAAACAAGACTCCCCACTTCAAAAAAGGAAAAAGGGAAGAAAAAGAAAGCTCTATGCCAGCTTAAACAGTTCCTAATATTTAAGGAACTGTTTTTGGGGGCTAGAACGGTGGCTCAATGGTTGGAGTACTTGCCAGGCTTACACAAGGACCAGGTTCGAACCCCAGGACTATGTACACAAATAACTGCCAGAGAAATAAAAAGCAGACGAATAAAATTGATTCTCTCTTTCTCTCTCACTCTCTCTTAAAAAATAATAGGAATTAAGAGGAATATATAGTTAGAGGATGGTAATTTTGATGCTATTATTTTTATTAAAACATTTAGTATGGATTTGGATCTTTTTTCAGTCTGGATTTTTGTTATTTCTAAGATTTTGGTTTCTCCAAAATCTGTTACTTAAATTGAGAGAACATAGATTATCAAATAACACAGTGTCTGAAGATTTCTGAAATGATATATATGTATATTGTTGAAGTGAAATTTTAACCAGAACTCACTCTTTATGCAAAATAGGTACTAAACTATTAAATTTGATCTTTTTTAATCTCTTGTTTTTTTAGTAATCAAGTACTGATTCTATTATGTATATTTTACTTTCGATTTTGTAAAACTCAAAGATAATTATAGAAGCTTACAATAGAAAATTTTGCTATGTTAGGAAATCAGTTTCGGAGATGCATTGAGGCTTTTTGACAAAATGCTAGAATATGTTAGCTGTTCTTAGCCAAGCTACATGGGATTACTAACATCTAAGAATATATTTGAAAGCAGGAAGATAATTCTAACAGTTGCAGGGGTAAATAGCAACATTCACAGTAAAAAGAGTGTAACAAGATGGAACCTTCTGAAACCTACATTTTCATATTTCAGCAAAGTTGCTGATTGCGATTACTCTGTAATTCCTTGTCTAATTCTTGATTGCATGGGTAGGCTCAAAAATACTGCTGAAGAAGTCACAAGTACATAATGAAAATTATAAGCCAAATACAGAGGAGCTTGGTTTCTTTTATTTTTATTGTATTTGTTGATTATGATGGTTTGGGCAATTATGACATTTAAGAATTATCAAACAAGTAAAAATTTTCCTTGGAATACTTAGTGACTGTTTTTTCTTCTGCTTGTCTCAACCTCAGGAATTAAATTACCTAGGGTAAAAGTAAAGTTACAAAAGTAAACTTAAGGTCACTCAGTTCCTTAATAAAAAGAAAAAAGTTCATGCAGTAGTGAAAGAAAGGAGAAAAATGCAGGTGGAAAGACTCAGCAAAAGCATCATCATTCTGTAAAATATTCCCTGAACCTTCCTAGACAGTTATTCTAATCTCTTGTACTTACATTGCACATATTTCTGTTTTTAACATGATATGTTGTATCACAATTATTAGTTATCTGTTTTTTTTTTTTAAGAGCAGGAGATCACTTTTATTTATTTTTTTTGTTTTCATATGGTTTTTGTTTTTCCTCCACTTAATTGTGTATGTGGTGGTGGGGATTGAACCCGGGTCCTTGTGCATAGGAACATGCTGTACTGCTGAGCCACCACTCCAGCCCATTTGTTAATCTCTTACTCATGATAGTATCTTTTTTTGTTTGTTTTTTTCTTTCTTTCTTAGAGAGGGAAAGAATGAGATAGAGAGAGAGAATCAATTATATATATTTTTTCATCTGGCCTGTGTTTCTCTGACACTTAGTTGTGTATGTGGTGCTGGGGTTCAAACCCACGTCCTTGCACATGCCAGGCAAGTGCTGTTATACTTCTGAGCCACCAACCTATCCCTAGCATCTCCATAAAACAATTGGTCTCTTAGTTTAAAAAAAAAAAAATTACGATGTCAGTCACCTTTGAAAGCATTTGACATCTTAGTGACATCCACTAAAAAGTAGATGTCACTAAGATGAGCCCAAGTGAAACAGTCTTATTGTAACTCCATTGGGTATTGTGTTGCTCTCACTCGCTTTCTTTGGTTGGGTACCAGGAATTGAACCAAGGGGCATTTTACCACTGAGCAACATCCCCAGCCTTTTTTTTTTTTTTTTTATTGAGACAGTCTCACTAAGTTGATTAGTACCTTGCTAAGTTATTAAAGCTGGCCTTCAACTTCTGATTCTCCTGACTCAGCCTTCCAAGTCACTTGGACTGTAGGTGTGAGCCACCACTCCTGGTGATCCCAGTGCCTTAAAAGAAAAGTAAAAAACAAAAAACAGAATTTCAGACTTGTTAAATAGGAGGAAATAGGCACATTCTCTCAACTTCCTATGCTCTGTGGGTTATATGCCACCTCTGAGCATATTTTTTCTTATTCCAATTTATGAAAAGATCCAGAATGTAAATTATATTGTACTACTGCTAACTTTTTCATTCATTTTTTGTGTGTGTGGTGTTCCTTTTTTTTTTTTTTTTTTTTTTTTTTTTTTTTTTTTTTTTTTTTTTTTTTTTTTTTTTTTTTTTTTTTTTTTTTTTTTTTTTTTTTTTTTTTTTTTTTTTTTTTTTTTTTTTTTTTAATTCCAGGAGTGCTTAACCACTGAGTCACGTCCTTATTTCCTTCTTTATATTTTATTTTGAGACAGGGTCTTGATAAGTTGCTTAGGGCCTTGCCAAGTTGCTGAGGCTGGCTTTCAACTTGGTAATCTTCCTGCCTCAGCCTCCTGAATCTCTACAATTACAGGTGTGCCCCACCACGCCCAGTTATTTCTATTGTTTTTGATAAAAACTATTCCAGAAAAAAGACTTGATGGTATACAAACACTTACTTAGTGTCCTTATATGATGTATTCTGTTTTCTTACCTTCTCTTAATTACTTACTTTGTAAGAGGCTTGAGGTATGTGGTAGTAGAAAAGAGAGTATTGGATACAATGACGCTTTCTCCATGACGGCAGCAATTAAGCAGATTCTCCTGGATCTTCACTTTTTGTTCACATTTTGGTCAGATCTTTTTTTCCCCTCGACCTTTACATAGAGAAAACAGCTAAATGGGTAACCATGATCCGTCCTAAAGCCTTGGGTACAAACCAAGGTGTCACTTTTCCCAAAATAATTTCTATTATGAAAGCATGTGCTCCCTTAAATGGAAGAGAGAAGCAGATTCCTTGTGTTGTGCTGTACAGACTTTGCTGTAGATGTATCAGGAAGATTCAAAGTACCATAATTAGTTTAATCAGGTTCATCCTCAAATCTCATTTTCATTTCATAGTAGGAACTTCTGTAATCAGTACTGCATTTTGATTGAATGGCTTTCTTTCTTCTAGAATGTAGAATGTAAGCGATATCTGCTTGAGTCTGTATTATTTTAGTGATGTACATAATGAAGTATGGGGACTGTGAATGTTTTTCATTTCATTGTTGATTTTGCTGGTGGAAAAAGTCATTTTGAATCAAATTTTAAGAAGACTAATTCCTTATTCCCAGAGAATTAAGCGAAAATACCATTACTTTGGTTCATTTAATTCACATGCTGCTTTTTATGGTTGTCTGTTCATAACTTTTATTTCATTTTAATGACTGAAAATCACTCCAGAGATATTCACATACAGCCTTCCCAATAAGTGTACATTTCTGATTAATTCTGTGATACAGCTGCTTGGAAATGAATGAAAATATGGGACAGAAATCAGAATTAAAGACCTTTATGATAAATCCTAGAGCTTTTAGGAAGGTTGGTTAATAGGAAGAGATGGTTGAATGTATGATCAAGTATGAAATTGTTTTCTTTCCAACCTCACTTTGTCAGAATCACAAGTACATAGTTCTAAATTGTGTATCTTTCACAATTAGATAGGAGCTTGTGGGGAAACATGCTAAGAAAAAAACTACAGATTAAGTCCCTGTTGCAATGATTTTTTTCATTTTCAAAATAGACATGAGAGGTTGGAGCAGTAGCTCGGTTGTTATGGCACTTGCCCAGCATGCGCAAGTATACGGGTTCAAACCCCAGCACCCACGTGCACAACTAAATGTTGGAGCAACGAAGGCCATGTGAAGAACTCAATAAAAAATTTATTCTCTCTCTCTCTCTCTCTCATTGTCCCTCTCTCTTAAAAAAAAAATAGACATGAAATAGAAAAACAGGTTGCCCTTTTCTGCAGATATCTGAGAAAAACAACATCTTATGTTGGTTCCTTAAATTATAAAATAAGAGATTTTTGCAGGTGGAAGTTCAAATTTTTATACAAATTTGTACAATAATATTATGAACTTCCTTTAATAACATGTTTTGACTTAAATTTTTTCTTAAGGGGAGAGTGAGAAAAGGAGGATCCAACTTTATTTTTTCATATGAGTCTTGCTTTTCTGACACATAGTTGTGTATATGTGGTGCTGGGGTTTTGAAGGTCCTTACACACACCAGGCAAGTTCTATAACCACTGCATCACTGCTGCAGCACCTTAAGTTACTCTTTTTTATTTGTTTTTTTTGTTTGTTTGTTTTTGTTTTAAGAAAGTGGCACAGTGAGAGAAGCAATTTTTATTTAGTTTTTCATATGACTTTTGTTCCTCTGACACTTTGTTGTATACGTGGTGCTGGGGTTTGAAATCACATTACTCGCGCATGCTGGCAAGTGTTGTAACCACCAAGTCACTGCTGCAGCCCCCCTTGACTTACTCTTAATTATAGAGTATAATGAGGATGAGTACAGGGTTTGAGCTTCAGTCTGGAATATAGATCAAGTTCAGCAGCTACTGGCTTTGTAATTTTAAAAAAGTCCAACCAGGCGTAGTGGTACATGCCTATAATCCCAGTGACTTGGGAGGCTGAGGCAGGAGGATTGTGAGTTTTAGACCAGCTTCAGCAACTTTGCAGAGCCCTTAGCAATTTAGTGAGAGCATGTCTCAAAAAAGGGTTGGAGATGTAGTTCAGTGGTGCAAAGCACCCCTGAGTTCAGTCTCCAGTATCCCCTCCCTCAAAAAAAAAAAAAGAAAAAGAAGAAGAAGAAGAAAAGAAAAAGTCCATACTGGTTGACTTTTGAGTAAAAACTATTTAGTGATTTTTCTAGGCAGATATTTGATTTAATTATCTGTAAATTCAATTTTCTGTGATATTTTTGATTACCATTCTTTTTACTTCTGTTCTCAGATATTTTGGTTCTCTTTTAACTAAATGCCACAGACTGAAACTTTGTGTATTTATTTATTTCTTTTTTTTCTCTCTATTTTTTGGTATCTAGGAATTGAACATAAGATGCTTAACCACTGAGTACATCTCCAGCCCTTTTTATTTTTTTATTTTGAGACAGGGTCTCACTTGAATCTGGCTTTGAATTTTGTGATCCTCCTGCCTCAGCCTCCAAAGCCTCTGAGATTATAGGCATGTGCCACCACACCTGGCACTTTTTGCATTCCTTTTTTATTCCCCTCTCAGGACTGAGGCCCGAACTTGGGGCCTTGCACATGCTAGGCAAGTGCTCTGCCTCTGAGCTAAATCCCCAACCCCTCACTTTTTGCATTTCTTAAAAATAATTCCTAAATATTTTCAGATACAAATTTAAGATTCCTGTCCTTACATTTCTAATTTCTGACATATTTTGCAGGTGACTTGTGTTTCATTTAATTATTTGGGAAATTTTCACACATCTTATGTAGAGACATTGCAGTGTAGTTTTGTGTAATTGACTTGTAAGATTATCGATAAAATTTCTGTGAATTTTCTTTCTGTATCTCAGCTTTCATTCCTTTCATGCTGCTTTCAGTATCTATCCCAAAATAAAATGAACATAGGAGGAACTTTGCAGTGGGTGTTAATGTGAAAATACGTACACTTGGGCTGGAGCAGTAGCTCAACGGTTACATGCCTGCTTGATGTGAATGAGGACCTGAGTTCAGATCCCAGCACCATGTACACAACACAATGAAGGCTAAATGGAAAAATAAATAAAATTGATTCTTTTTCTGTCAATGTCCCTCTCTTTGATTAAAAAAACAAAACAAAACATATACTCCTCCTGGGCATGGTTGGTGGCATATGCCTATAATCCCAGTAGCTCTTTTTTTTTTTTTAAGGTAATTATTATTATTATTATTTTCTTCATTTATTTTTTTTATCAGTTGAATATAGATTTAACAATTGAGGGGGAATCATTATCAAACAATCAAGAACAAATGTATAGTCACATAGTTTTAGCCAAGGCTGATGCCATTCCATGGTTCCCCCTACTTGGGTTCCCCATGGTTCTATGTTTCCCTCAAATGAACCCCTGTGTTAAATGAACTTCTCGTGGAGGTCAGAGATCTCCTTCTGAGTTGATTCCCCCATACTCCCTCCCTCCAGTCTCCTAGATAACCTTCCTAATCCCTCCCCCCTCCCTGCATCTCCAGGTATCCTAGACAAGGTTCCTCCTGTTTGTGTAAAAATTCATACATGTTGAGGTTATTATTAGCTTAGCCATCTAACATATTGTTTCCAGATGTAGTCTAGCTTCCACAAATGAGAGAAAACATTTGGCCCTTGAGTCTCTGAGATTGGGATACTTCACTTAGCATAATTTTTTCCATCTCCATCCATTTGGCTTCAAAAG
>PVKS010015626.1:0-45609 GCA_004027875.1 Aplodontia rufa | reverse complement strand
GTCAATTGAGATGATCATGTGGTTTTTTTTAATTCTGTTTAAGTGGTGAATGATATTTATTGATCTGCATGTGTTGAACCAGCCCTGCTTTCCTGGAATGAAGCCCACTTGATCATGATGTATTATCTTTTTAATGTATTTTTGGATCTGGATAGCTAGAATTTTATTAAGGATTTTTGCGTCTGTGTTCATCAGGGAAGTTGGTCTGTAGTTTTCTTTTTTTGATGTGTCTTTGTTGGGTTTTGATATCAGTGTAATATTTGCTTCATAAAAAGTGTTTGGGAGGGTTCCAACCCTTTCAATTTCATGGAAAAGCTTGTAGAGGATCGGTGTTAATTCTTCTGTAAAGATCTGGTAGAATTTTGCTGTGAATCCATCAGGTCCCCGGCTTTTCTTTTTTGGACAGCGTTTGATTGCTCTTTCAATTTTGCTACCTGAGATTGGTTGGTTTAGACTTTCAATGTCCTCCCGTGTTAATTTGGGAGTATCTTATGTGGAAAGATAGTTGTCCATTTCTTCCAGATTATCATAATTGGCAGAGCTCTGATAATCTTGGATTTTGGTTGAATCAGTGGTGATATCTCTGTTTTTGTCTTTGATTTTCTTGATTTGCTTCACTTCATTCTTCCTTTTGGTGAGGTTGGCAAAGGATCTTTTGATCTTATTTACTTTTTCAGAAAACCAACTCTTTGTTTTGTTGATAATTTGTATTGTTTTTTTATTCTCAATTTCATTGATTTCAGCTGTAATTTTAGTTATTTCTTGTCTTCTATAAGGTTTGGGATTGGATTGTTCCTCTTTCTGCAGGGTTTTGAGTTGGAGCTTTGTCCTGATTTTTGATGAAGGCACTCAGTGGTGTAAATTTACTTCTTAGGAATGCTTTCATACTTTTAATTGTTGTACGGATTTTGGTGCCAGTTATTGGGCCATTTCGGATTTCATTGTCATCCTGTGTCACTTTGGGGATGTTGTATGTGTCTAGAAATTTGCCCATGTCATCCAGATTATCTGATTTAAAGGAGTATAGTTTTTCAAAATATGTTCTGATAATCTGCTTGATTTCAAAGGGGTCAGTGGTGATCACCCCCTTTTTATTGGTGATTTTATTGATTTGCTTTGATTTTCTCCTTGTTTTAGTTAGATTAGCTAGGGTTCTGTCAATTTTATTTATTTTTTCAAAGAACCAGCTCTTTGTTTTGTCATTTCCTTTTATTGTTTTTTTCTCAATTTCATTGATTTCAGCTTTGATCTTATTTCCTGTCTTCTGCTCGCTTTGGGATTAGACTGTTCTTCCTTTTTTAATGATTTGAGTTCGAGTATAAGCTTATTTGTTAGGGATCTCTCCTGATTCTTAATGTGGACACTCAGTGCAATAAATTTTCCACTTAAGAATGCTTTCATGCTGTCCCAGAGGTTTCAGTATGTTGTGTCGTCATTCTCATTCTCTTCCAAGAATTCCTTAATTACTGTTCTTATGTCTTCTTGGATCCATTCTTCATTTAATAGGGTGTTATTCAATCTCCACATATATGTGTGTTTTGTGCCTTGGTTTTTGCTATTAATTAGTAGGGTCATGGCATCATGGTCTGATAGGATACATGGAATAATATCTACTTTTTTATATTTGCTGAGATTTCCTTTGTGAACTAGAATATGATCTATTTTGGAGAAGGATCCATGTGCTGCTAAGAAGAAGGTGTACTCTGCCAATTAGTGGTGGAATATTCTGTAGATGTCTGTTAAGTCTGTTTGATTTATGGTGTTGTTTAGACTGGAAATCTCTTTTTTTTCTTTGTTTTGATGATATGTCTATTGGTGATAGAGGAGTGTTAAAGTCTCCCAGTACTATTGTGTTGAGGTCATAAGTGGTTTTATATCTTGGAATATTTTTTCCACATAGTTGGGAGCATTGGTGTTTGGAGAGTATATATTTACTATGGTTATTTCTTCCTGTTGTATTGTTCCCTTTACTATGTTGTAGTGGCCTTCTTTATCTCTTTTTATTAATTTATGTTTGACATCCACTTTGTCGGATATAAGAATTGCAACCAGCTTGATTTCTTGGGCCGTATGCCTTGTAGATTTTTTTCCCATCCTTTCACCCTTGATCTGTGGGTGTCACTGGCTGTAAAGTCAGTTTCCTGTAAGCAGCATATTGTTGAATTTTGTTTTTTGATCCAATCTGCTAATCTGTATCTTTTGATTGGTGCATTGAGACCATTCACATTTAGTGTTAGAATTATTATATGGTTGTGGTTCATAGTCAGTGTGTTTTATTAGTAAATTATATGCTGTCTTAGTTGTCTATTGATCGCATATACCTTTATTGAATTCCCTGTGTTTGTGGGTTTTGAGGAATGTTAGCTTGTTCTTCTACCTGGAGTTTATCTTTGAGAATTCTTTGTAATTCTGGCTCACGAATGCTGCAAGTTTGTTCTTAGCATAAAAAGTTCTTATTTCTCCCTCAAATTTGAAGCTGAGTTTTGCTGGATATTGTATTCTTGACTGCATGGTGTGTTCATTCAGGCATTGAAAGATCTCCTTCCATGATCTTCTCACTTGCAGAGTCTGAACTGAAAAGTCAGATGTGATTCTGATTGGTTTGCCTCTGAATGTGATTTGGCGTTTCTCCCTTGCCGCGTTCAGTATTCTTTACTTGATTTCCCTGTTGCACATTTTGAATATGATGTGTATTTGTGAGCTTCTCATTTGCTTAGGCCTATTGGGTGTCCTATAAGCTTCCTAGGTGAGCATATCTGACACTGTTTTCATATGGTCAAATTTTTCTTTAGCAGTTTCCTTTAGCATATCCCAGTTGTTTATGTTTCAATTTTTTCTTGTATCCTAGTTACTCTTAGATTGTTTCTTCTCATTTCATCCTAGAAATTTTAAAAATTCTCTTCGTGTTCTGTGAGGGTTTTTTTCTCTTTTTTGTTTTCCGTGCACTCTAGCTTGCTCAGCCTGTCCTCATTGTCAGAAGTTCTTTCTTCAAGAGCTGAGGTTCTGTTTTCTATAGAAGTTAGTCTATTATTAAATTCTTCCATGGTTCCTCTCAGGTCATTGACTGTAGATTTTAGCTCTGTTACTTCCTTTTTGAGTATATCTATTTCTTTGATAATAGAGTGTTTCATTTCTTGAATTTTCTTCCTTAGGCCCTTCTTTTAGCTTATTGTTCCTTTTAGTAATCAGATCATTGATAATATTTTCAATCTTGACCCCTATCCGTGGCATCCTTTTTGGGGGAGTTTTGGGTTTGAGGCGGACCTCTCTTTGTTTGGTTCTTCAGTTTGAAGAGCTTCTTGTGGATCTCTGAATTGGTATTTCCTGAGGGGAAGGTAGGCAGTTCTTCAGGTGGTTTTTCCTTGCAAGTCAAAGGGTTAGATCAGCCACCTACTCTTTGATGATCACCTTCTTCCAGATGCTGTTTCTACCTGGGTCCTCTTGTTGCTCTACCTTTTGGCTCCAGTCTCAAGGTTGCAAATCTGAACCTACCAAAATGTAGGCCTACCTTCAGTGAGACTCAAACAGGCCCCAACAGGAACCTAGGTAGGCAGGGCTGCTCCAGGCAGGGAACCTCCCCTGGTTGGTCCTAAGCTGGGCTGCTCCCGATGGGGGTCCTATAGGTTGTCCTAGCAGAAGTGTCCTGAGCACCTTTGATTTGACTCAAAACAGGCCCCAACTGGAACATGGGGTATCAGGTAGGCAGGGCTCTTTTTTTTTTTTTTTTTTTTAATAGAGGTATAGTGAGAGAGAGAGAATCAGTTTTATTTAGTTTTTCTTGTGGCTTTCATTGCTTCACACTTCAATGTATACGTGGTGCTAGGGTTTGAATCCACATCCTCACATGCCAGGCAAACGCCATAACTGCTGAGCCACTGCTCCTGACCTCCCCCAGTGATATGCTTTTGAAAAAGTACCAGACCAGTCTGATTGTTCTGTTTAATGGCTTTTGTCAGTAACATCATAGTTCTATTCATAACCTAAGGACTTTTTTGTAGTAAAAAACCTAGATTTTTTGTTCGTTTGTTTTTTTTTGAAGAGAGGGAAAGAGAGAATCCATTTTTAGTTATTTTTTCATCTGGCCTTTGTTTCTCTTATTCTTAGTTTATGTGGTGCTGTGGTTTGAACCCAGGTTCTTGTGCATGCCAGGCAAGCATTCCAACCACGGAGCCACCACTCCAGTCCCCACCCTCCTCCCCTGGTTTAGCCATCCCCCACCCCTCTTTTTTCTTCTTTTTTTTTTCTTCCTTGCACATGCAATGCTCCATCCACTGAGTCACCACTCCAGCACCAACCTCGATGTTTTTAGGATTTTAATTTTATTTTTTAGAACTGAGTGTCCATTCTTTATTAAAGGGCTTTAGAATTTATCTCAGCCTTAAGGAGTAAAGTCTGCATTAAACAAACTCTAAGTATTAGGCAAACTCTAGATATTAGGTATTATTATATTTCTATTACATGATTCTTTTGTTTTAGAGAGTGAGAGAATCAATTTTATTTATTTTTTCAGCTGACCTTTGCCTTGCTGACATTTAATTGTGTATGTGGTGCTGGAGTTTGAACCTGGGTCCTTGCACGTGCCAGGCAAGCACCTTAACCGCTGAGCCACCACCATGCCAGCCTGTTACGTGATTTTTTTTACAAAATTATTTCATTCTACCCAGAGCAAACAGGCAAGGGAAAGAAATAAAAGCCATCTAAGTTGGAAAGGAAGTTAAATTGTTTGCAGGTGACATTGTGTCTTATATATAGAATATGTTAAAGATTTCACAAAAATACTGTTAAAACTAAAAAATGAGGGACTGTAGCGGTGGCTTGGTAGTTACGGCGCTTGCCTGGCGTGCGTGTGTACAGGAATTCGAACCCCAGCACCACGTACACAACAAAGTGTCCAATGGATAAAGGTCACTTGAAAAACTAAATAAAAAATTGCTCTTTCACTCTCTCTCTCTGTCTCTCATTGTCTCCTCTTTCTTAAAATAAAAAAAAAAAACAAAAAAAAACACCCTAATAAATTCAGTATAGTTGGGGATACAAAATCAACATACAGAAATCAGTTGCATTTCTTTATGCTGACATTGAACTATTTTTATTTATTTGTTTATTTTAAACAATTTTTATTTAGTTTTTCATGTGGTCTTCATGGCTCCGTGATTTCATTGTGTATGTGGTAGGGTTCTAACTCGCATACTCGAGCATGCCAGGCAAGCACCGTAACCACTGAGCCACTACCCCAGCCCCTGAACTATTTATTTTAAAGAGAAGCCAAGTAAACAGTGCCATTTATAATAGTTGCAGAAAAATAAACTACTTAGAAATAAGCTTAACCAAGGAAGTAAAAAAAAACCCAAAAACTGTGTATTGAAAACTACGAAACATTGATGAAAGAAATTCCAGATAACACAAATAAATGGAAAGATACCCTGTTTTCATTGGATTGGAAGACTTAATATTGTTAAAATGTCCATACTACCCAAAGCAACTAGTGCAGTCCATATCTAAATTCCAATGACATTTTTCACAGAAACTGAAAAAAATCCTAAAATTTATAAGGAATCACAAAAGACTGAGGCTGGTGGTATTATACTACGTGACTTTTTTCAAAATATTCTACATTGATCTGGGAATGTGGCTCAGTGGTAGAGTATATATTTAGCATGTGTGAGACCCTGGGTTTGAGCCCCAACATACCCCACCCCTTATGGGGCTGGGGGGGAAGCAACCCTGCAAGACTGTAATAGCAAAACAACATGGTATGGTATTGTCATAAAAGCAGACACACTGGCCAGTGGAGCAGAATAGAAAGTCTCAAAGCAAATCCATGCTTTTATTGTAGATTTTCTAAAAAAGTACCAAGTGCCTAAAATAGGGAAAGAATAGTTTGTTGGGGAAACTGGTTATACATATGCAGAAAAATGAAATTAGACCCTTATGTCACACCATATGCTGTCTATTCAAAATGGATTAAGAGGGGCTGGAATGGTGGTTGGGTAGTTAAGGTGCTTGCCAACACCATTTACACAACAAAGTGTCGGAACAAAGAAAGCTACATGAAAAACTAAATAAAATTGATTCTCTCTCTCTCTCTCTTTCTTTCTCTCTTTCTCTCACTCTCACTGTCCCTCCCTCTTAAAAAAAAAATGGATTAAGGACTTAAACATAAGACCTGAAATGGTAAAACTACTAAAATAGGGGAAAAGTGCTATAATATTGATCAGGCTAATCAATTTTTTAATTTTCTTTTTGTACTCTGGACTGAACCTGGAGGTGCTTAACCACTGGGCCACATCCCCAGCCCTTTTTATTTTTTATTTGAGGCAGGGTCTCACTAGGTTTTGCTGAGGCTCGCTTTGAACTTGCGATACTCCTGCCTTGGCCTCCTAAGTTGCTGAGAATATAGGCTGTGTAATGATTTTTCGAATATGACTTCAAAGGCACAAGACACAAAAGCAAAAATAGAAAAATGGAATTATCTCAAGCTAAAAATAGTTTCTGTATAGCAAAGGAAACAGCAGAAAAGCAGAGTGAAAGGACAAGTAATGAGATGAGAGAAAATACTTGTGAACCATGTTCCGAAGAGGTGTAATATGCAGTTTATATAAGGAGCTCAGACTACTGAATAGCAAAAAAACAACTTCATAGAACATGGTTCAAGGACCTGAATGGACATTTTTCAAAAGAAGACTTTCATATAATAAACAAGTGCATGAAAAGCTCATCATCACAATCAGGAAATGTTAATCAAAACCATAATGAAATCTCACCTCATACCCATTAGAGTGGCTATTTTCAAAAGGACAAAAGATAAGCATGTGAAGTAAAGGGAATTCTTGCACACGGCTGGTAGGAAAATAAGTTAATATCACCATATGAAAAACAGTATGGAAGTTTCTCAAAAATAAAACTCTGTAATCAAGCAATCCCAATAGTAGGAAATCAGTATGTTGAAGAGAGACCTAAATTCTCACATTCATTGAAGCATTCATAATAACAAAGATAAAGGAAAGGATAAACCCAAATGTCAGTGGATGAATGGATTAAGATAATGTATATACAGTTTAATAATCAATCTTAAAACAAAAGGCAGTGTTGTAATTTTCAACAAGATTGATGAACCTGGAAGGCATGTTAAGTGAATTAAGCCAAGTACAGGAACACAAATACTGCAAGATTTCTCTTATATGTGGAATCCAAAAATGTTGAACTCACAGAAGTAGAGGGTAGAGCAGGGTTACCAAAAGAAATAATGGGTTGGGGGTATTAAGAAGAAATTGGTCAGAGGTAATTTAAATTTTTTTTTTAACAATTTGGCTTTCCTGGGCTGGAGCAGTGGCTCAGGCGGTTACATCACTTGCCCGGCATGTGGGAGTACACGGGTTCAAACCCCAGCACCTACCTACACAACTAAGTGTCAGAGCAATGAAAACCATGTGGAAAAACTCAATAAAAATTGATTCTCTCTATCTCTCTCTCTCTCACTGTCCTTCTCTCTTTAAAAAAAAAAAAAAAAAAGTTTTGACTTTCCTGTTAGCAGTCTCATTTGTTAAATGAATGTATTACTTGATGTATTTTAATAACAACTGGTGTTTTTATGTTCCCAGCAGGAAGATGATTTGAAGTGGGTAGAAGAGAATGTTCCTTCTTCTGTGACAGATGTGTAAGTGTTTTAAACATTACTATAAGAATCCTGTTTCAAAGTTAGTACTATTTTTTTGTTGTTGTTGTTTTAAATGAAAGAGCTGAGAAGCATACTAGTAAGAATGTAACACATTGAAGAATGATTTTAGTAGATTAGGAATAATATGCAAATAGAAATAATTGGAATTATTCATTCAGATGACATTTCTGCTTAGAAAGATTTAGCTATAGATCTTCCTAAAATCAATGAGATAATACCTTTGCAACTTTTGAATTTCTTTCTGGAGTTGTAATATTAAAAACATTGATTCTATTATATTGCAGAACATGTTTGTTGTTTTCTATACAGTTCTGTTAACTCTGATTCTTGTTTATTTTATTTTATTTTTTTTACCCTTAAAGGGCTGTTAATAAGATACAGGTCTTTGATAAATAACAGGAAAACTATGAATTGCATTCATTATTCCACTGTCTTTTTTTTTGAACATTTATGGCTTTATTTTTACATTGTTCAGTTTAGTGTTTCTCTCTCTACAGAGCACTTCCGGCCCTTCTGGATTCAGATGAGGTTAGTAATCAAATGTGCATTAACTCTGTGGATCTTAGTGATTTATTTTTAATTTTATTGAGGAGTTGTGTTGTTGTACAATCATAAATGTATATGTAGTAACAGTATGATATGCACCTGACTTTAACCCTGAATCATTCCCACATTGCCCACACCCCAATCTCTTTTGACTATTATATTTCCCCTTTATAACAGATATAATAATGTGTGTGTGTGTGTAAAAGATTGTACATTTTCCAGAATTAAATGATTGGATAAGTAGTATTTGCTTCTCAGGTGAGTAAAGAGTTAGCTACATTGTGATTCCCCCACTAGATCCCTCCCTATTCTCCCTCCTACATCCCTTCCCCATCCCCTTCTACATATCTGGGGTTCCCCTAGAATGTGTTGTTTCAACTTTGGTGAGTCTAGTACATGAGCTTGACTGCTTTGGATCTAGTGATTTAAAGGCAAGCCATGAATCCTCTGTTTAGGGAGATTCTATTTACTCAGTAAGGACTCAGTATAGCTGGTATAGTTGAAAGAAAGGAGAATGGAAATACTAACATCAGAACTTAAACATTCAAGGTTTCTATACATCTCCCCCTTTTTTCTTTTCCTTAGTTATATGATCACACTTGGGAATATTTTTGCTTAAATTGAATAAAAAAATAGGTCTCTAAGAAATTCAGATTTTATCCTAATGTAGTTAATATTGGCAAAAATAGTAAAAGTATTGACAAAGGAATATAGTAGTCAAAATAAAATGTAAATTATTTTGTTACTTATTGTACCAACTTCAGGTGATGTCACTACCAACTTCAGGTGATGAGGATTATAATTAGTACGTGTAGTGTTCATGTTGATTTTTAAAATTTAATATGCCTTCTCATGCTCTTCAATTAGAAGGATTCACATGCAGTCTTTGTGTTTTAAGAGTGAGAGAGAAATGAGAGAATTAATTTTTTTTATTTGTTCATCTGGTTTTTGCTTTTCCTCTCCTTAGTTGTGTATGTGGTGCTGGGTATTGAACCCAAGTCCTTGCACACTCCAGGCAAGCGCTCTACCACTCATCCACCTCTTCAGCTCCTACGTGAAGTCTTATATAAGAATTGTGGCCTGAGTTGGTAGGAATTAGTTTTAAACATGTTCTGAATGTTAGATTATTCTAGACTCTCTTGATTTCAGAAAGCTTTTTGGAAGCATCTTGTCTGATTTCTGACTCATTGTGTTGAACTGGATGCTAAAAATGATTTGTTTATTTCCCACTGACCTGCTTACAGTGACACTGCATACAGTGTCAAATTCTTTAATTGTTCTGTGAATTGAAATAATTGAGAGCTCTAATATTCAGATTTGAACGTGTCTACGTAGCAGTTCCCGGGTCTCCCTTTTGGGGTCTTTGCTAATTTTTTGCCATCAGGGTTTCTTTTTGGTTTCAACTTTCTAGCCGTGCTGTATACCAACCATAGAGGTCTGATTGCATGAAACCTGGTTGTTCATTCATGAAAATACGGGGTTACCACCATATTTTTGGTAGCACTGATTTCAACCATCTGTTTGTGTTTTCTTTTGTGCATAAATTATGCAAGACTTTGCAAATACAGTTAATAAATAGCAAGGCTTTTGTTTGTGGTAAGAAAATATAACATTGAGATCTACCCTCAAAAAATTTTTGGTGTACATTACAGTATTGTTAAGTGTAAGCACAATGTTATACAGTAGCTTTATAAAAATTCTTGTTTAACTGAAACTTTATACCTGTTAAACAGCAACACCTCCTTTCTGCATCCCCTAGCCCATTGCATCCGTAATTCTGCTTTCTTCCATGAGTTTGACTATTTTCGATACCTCATGCAAGTAGAGTCGTGCAGTATTTGTCTTCTGTGATATGTTTATTTCACTTAACATAATGTCCTGAAAAGTTCATCCATGTTTTCACCTACAGCAGGATTTCCTGCTGTTTTTAAAACTGAATTATATTCCATGGTGTGTGTATATTTTATATTTTCTTATTAATTCCATATCTTGACTATTGTGAATAATGCTTCAGTGAACACTGCAATACAGATAACCTCTTTGAGATTCTGCTTTTAATTCTTTTTAGAAGTTTTCTTCTTTTGAGGAATCTGCTGTTTTCTGTAGTCACTACCATTTTACATTGACACCAACAGGACACAAGGATCCGTTTTCTCCATAGCCTTGCCACTACTTGTTAAATTTTGCTTTTTGATAATGGCCTTGTTAATAGTTATGAGGTGATATTTCATGTGGTATTGATTTGTATTTCCCTGATGATTTGTGATGACGAGCATTTTTTTTTAATATGACTGTTGTCCATTTGCCACTTTTAAATTGAGTTAGTTGATTGTTTTGCTACTCAGTTTCAGGAGTTTCTGCTATATTGGGTATTAACCCCATATCAGACGCATGGTTTGCAACTATTTTCTATCATTCCATATATTGCCTTTCTTGCTCTTGTTTCTCTTCTTTTTAAGAGAGAAGGACAGAGAGAGAGAGACAGAGACAGAGAGAATCAATTTTTTTTAATTGAGTTTTTCACATGGCTTTCATTGTTCTGACACTTAGTTGCGTACGTGGGTGCTGGGGTTTGAACCCATGTACTTGCACATGCTAGGCAAGCACCATAACCACCAAGCCACTGCTCCAGCCCCCATGCTCTTATTTCTTGTGCAGTGCAGAGGCTTTTCAGTTTGAATACATTCTCTGGGTCTATTTTTATTCTGTGTTTTTGGTGTATATCGAAGAAATCATTACCAATATCAGTGTAAAGAACCTTATGTTTTCTCTTAGGAGTTTTGTAGTTTTTGATACTATAAGTCTTTTAATTCATTTTGTATATATTGTAAGATAATGGTCCAAAGTTCATTATTTTGGATGTAGATATCCAGTTTTTCCAGCACCATTAATTGAAGAACCTATCCTTTCCCTGTTGTATTTACTTCACACCCTTTTCAGAGATCATACTGTGTTATGTGTAGGTTTTATTTCTAGGTATTGTATTTTGTTTCATTAGCCTGTTTGTCAGTCTTTATGCCAGTATCTTATTATTTTTGTTTTGTTTTATTTTTTTATTGGTTCAGCATCACCTTACATCCTGAAGGGATTCATTGGTTCACCTTCATACAAGGATACACATTGACAGAGTTGCTTTAACCTGGTCCTTGGCCAGGATCTACCTCCTCTTCCCAATCTCATAGCTCCTCTGTATTTCTCCCAAGTTACAGAAATTAGTGACTATGTACATGTACTTTACATATTGAGATTGCTAGATTTATATGCCTGGGGTTCTCAGTTGGAGTCAAATGTACTATAGAGTATTGAACATCCCCCCCCCATCTGTCCTCCCTCCCTTTCTCTCCCACTCCCCCTTCATAGCTATAGTCCCCACAGTTAATTTGTTACTTCAGATTTAGTGGGACTGTTAAATAAACTTGACTAACTTTCAACCTATCTTAGGTTTTAACTCTAGCTTCTATATATAAGAGAAAACATTTGACCATTAAGTCTCTGGGGTTTGGCTTCTTTCAGTCAGTATGATTTTTTGCTATTTCCATCCATTTACCTGCAAAAGCCATGATATGGTTCTTTCTAATAGCTCAGTAGAACTCCATTGTGTGTGTGTGTGTGTGTGTGTGTGTGTGTGTGTGCACACACCCCAGTTTTTGTTCTGTTCATCTGGTCAGGGGCATCTAGGTTGTTTCCATAATTTCACTGTTGTACATTGAGCTGCTATAAACATTGATGTATCTATAATAATCTGACTCTAGCTCTTCTGGGAAAATACCTAGGAGTGGGATAGCTGGATGGTATGGTGGTTCCATCCCTAACTGTAAAAGGGCCTCCACACTGCTTTCCAGAGTGGTTGCTTAAAAAATCCCACCAACAGTGTGTTAGTGTTACTTTCTCCCCATAATCCCACCAGCATCTGCTACTGTTTGTATTCTTCATTTTTGCCATTCTGACTGGGATGAGGTGGAATCTCAGTGCAGTTCTGATTTGCATTTCTCTTTTTACCTTGATGTTTTAATTACTGTAGCATTGTAATATATTTTGAAGTCAAGTAGTGTGATGCTTCCAGTTTTGTTCTTTTTTTCCTTAAGATTGTTCTAACTGTTGGGATCCTTTCATTCCTTATGAATTCTAGGATTTTTTTTCCTATTTTTATAAAAGATGATATTGGTAGTTTGATAGGGATCGCATTGAATCTGTATATTGCAGTGGTTAGTATGGCTATTTCACTAATATGAAGTCTTACAAACTTTGAACATGGGATATATTTATATTTATTTGTGTCATTTCTAATTTTCTTTGATGTTTATAGTTTTCATTGTATAAGTCTTTTACCTGCTTGGTTTATACATAATTTTTTTTTCTTTTTGTTTCTGTCATAAATTGAGTTTGTGATCTTAATATCCTTTTTGGATAGTTCACTGTCAGTGCATAGAAATGTAATTGATTAGGTTGCAGGGTGGATAGCTCAGTGATTGAGTGGTTACCTAGCATGTGCGAGACCCTGGGTTCAAAAAAAGAAAAATGAAAAAAGAAATGCAATTCACTTTCATATTTTGATTTTATATCCTACAACTTTAGTGAATTCATTTGTTAGTTCTAACAGGCTTATTTTATTTTTTCCTTTTTGACTTTGAATATCTTTTGTTTCCTTTGCCTAATTACTCTGGCTAGAACTTCGAGTACTGTATTGACTAGAAATGGTGAAATTTGGCATTCTTATATTTTTCATGATCATAGAAAAGCATTTATTTTCATTGTTGTATGAAGTTAATTGTGTGATATTCATTTATGAGTTTTATTATGTTGAGATCTTTTCTAGTTTGTGGAGAATTTTTGTCATGAAAGGATGATTAATTTTGTCAGACGTTTTTCTGTATCAGTTGATCTGCTCATGTGATTTTGTCCTTCATTATGTGCACATGTTGTATCACATTGATTTTTGTATGTTGAACCTTCCTTACATTTCAGAAATAAATCTTACTTGATTGATCATGGTGTATGATCCTTTAAATGTGCTGTTGTATTGTTTGCTAGTGTTTTGTTGAAGTTTTTTGCATCTGTGTTCATCAGGCTTATTGGTTTTCTTGTGGTGTCCTTGTTTGGCTTTCATATCAGGTTAATGCAGACCCTATAGAGTCCATTTGGAAGTTCCTTTGAAATGAATTTCTTTGTCTTTAATTTTTGGGAAGAGTTTAAAGGGGATTGTTGTAAATTTGTCTTTAACTGTTTGGTAGAATTCACTAATGAAGCCATCTGTTCCTGGGGTATTTTTGTGGGAGGTTCTTAATTACTGATTACAGGTCTTGCAGTTTTCTAAACATGGTTCAGTCTTGTCAGGTTGTATGTTTCTAGGGATTTATCCATTTCTTGGAGGTTGCAGTTTGTTGACATATTTAAAATTTTTGTCATTGTTGAAATTCTTATTTTATTCATGCATTGTTCTGAACTTGCTGAACTAGCTTGTTATTCTGATCTGGTTAGTTTGAGTTCTTTTAGGTAATTCATGCCCCTCTGTTTAACTGACTGGGTCAGTTTCTGCTATCTTGTTCCTTTGTTTGGTCCCTGTTCCCTTATTTCTCCATTTTCCTTAATTTTCTGTGTTGGTATCTGGGCATTAAAAAAGAAAGAAAACCACCACTTTTCAGTGTTTATAGACATACCTTGTACAGAAGACCCTCACAAATCCTGTTGGCCAGAGATTCTGGAAACCTTTCTAGCCTTCTCTGTATATCCATCTTCTCTGTACTTGTATGTATGAATCCCCAGTCAGAAGGATTTCCCCCAAGAATTTATAATTTCTTGTTCTCTCTGGTGTCTTTGAAGCAGCAGCATACTTCAAGCTCTTTTTGTTTTGTTTTGTTTTATGTTTGTTTGTTCACTGTGGCCTCCAGGCACCTGAAGTACAGGGTTTCTACCATGTTCTCAGACAGAAGCCAGTCCTTCAGGTACCTTCCTAGAACTTTGGAATGTTGGAATCATGGTTCAACTTTTCCAGGGAAAAGCTGGGATTTAGGGATTTCTATATACTCTGTGCTGAGTTTGAGAGGCTCAGAGTAGTACTGGCAAAGTGTATGCTTGCTAGTCCAAAACTCCACCTTTGTTACCAATAACTTTTAACCAGGGGCCCTTTGTTTTTTAAGACAAAGGTCAAGACAAAAACCAGTCCCTCTGGCAATTTCTAGAAAAGTCATGATGTATGGGTTAGAGGTTCTAGTCCTTCCCTTCCGTTCTTTAGGGAGAAGCTGGGAACTAAAATTTTCTTATAGTTCATTGCCACTGTGCAGGGTTTCAGGAGTACATTATGAAAAAATGGGCACCCTCAGAGTTTCTTCTTGGCTTTGATACAGCTGGTTTAGTGCTCCTCCATGGTACAAGAGGTCCTCAACTGGTTACTGGCTTTCTTGCAACAGGAGTTGCTCTGTGTATTGTTGAATCAGTGTTTGTGGGGGTAGGAGGATCCAGGGCTCTCCGTTTTGCCAGTATGATAATGTCACTTTCCCCAAGGACTTTCTTTTTATAAAATTTGGAAGAATTATAGAAGAAACAAATTTCATAAAGGAATAGAAGTCAAAATGTCATTAGCCTCTTCAAACAGCAACTTTGAAAATCAGAAAATATTAGAACAATGCCTTTGAATTCTGAGAACAATTGCTTTTAACTTAGAATTCTTTATTCAATTAAACCACATCAGTATTAGGACATAGTAAAGATATTAAAGTCATGTAAGAATTAATATCCTATGTGCGCATCTTAGGAAAGTACTGGAAAATGTTCTCCATGAAAATGAGAAAACCAGGAGAAAGACTTGGAATCCAGGAAATAAAGGATCCAACACAAGAGAAGCAAAGCAAATTCTCAGTGTGACAGTGTAAGAGATTATTACAGTGACAATTTGGCAACAAACTTGAAGAGCAGATAGAATGAAAAAGGAAAACAGAATTTTAGGAAAAGTATTTTTAAGAAAAATAAGAGAAGAATATAGATTACTAATGTGATTAATCATATTCAAAAAGGATTTATAATTCTGTCAATTGAGGACTTATTTGTGATAGGTACCTAACAAATGAAGCAAAGGAAAAATGAGAAAAACATTATAAAAATTTCATAACAAATGACATTTAGTAGTAATACATTAATTATATTAGTTGACATATGATACAATGCGTACTATTTTATAATTGGATGCAAGTTTTTATATAATTTTTTAAATTATGGTTAACAACATAAAATCTACTCTTAACCATTCTCAAGTAGAATGTTAACTGTGTGGTTGTACAGCAGGTCTCTAGAACTTTTCATCCAATATAATTTTAGAGAGTATGTAATATTTTGTAGTAAAGATATAGTTTTTTTACATAGCCTTTTATTTTTGGACTCTTGGTTCTTTATAGTATTTTATTGTATTGCTGACTGTGTGGCTAAATCTCTGTCCATATCCTAGACTGGTTCAAGTTAAATTCTTGAATTAAAGTAGGTACAAGTCCTTATTAAACCATAATAATAGGGGCTGGAGCGGTGGCTCAGTGGTTATGGTACTTGCCTGGAATGTGCGAGGACATGGGTTTGAACCCTAGTACACAACAATGTGTCAGAGCAACAAAAGCCACATGAAAAACTAAATAAAATTGATTTTCTCTCTCTCACTGTTCCTCTTTCCTAAAAAAAAAAAAAAAAATCCTTTAATAATATTTGTTCAGTCATTTAATTGACTGTACACTTTTTTCTGAGTTGTGATTTGTTCTCCAGAAGGCTAGCCATTTTGATTCAGTTGATCTTGGGTGGAGCCTGGACATTTGTATGTTTCAAAATCTTCACAGATATTTATGAACTATTGCTGTAAGTAAATTAAGATAAACAAGTATTGTGGAAAATTTGTAAGTGGTTAGTTTACATAGAAGTTACTTATAATATGTACCATTTTGAATTAACATACTTAACAGTAAGCCTTTTTTTTTTCTTCTCTCTCTCCTTAGGAAAGAATGATCACACACTTTGAAAGGTCCAAAATGGAGTAAAGAATGGAAAGATTTGACAAAGATGGCTAGTATCAGGAAAGAAATCGGCTTCTGTGTCAGTCTTCTCCATTGCTCCATGGGATTAAAGGAGGCAGTGACATCCTGATCTGTTCCTTGGTTTTTATGCATTGGAGCTGGCGAGAGGTGTCAGAACAAGGAGAATATCTTATTGAAAACATGTTCATAGGATGAGAAAAATCTACACGCTTATTTACAACATTGATGCCTTTTCCCTCCCAAACCCTGATATGGATGTTTATGCAACTTATGTGTTGTTCCTGAACTTTATATGTTTCTGTTCTTTAATCTGTCAAACTAAAAAGTTTAACGTTTTCTAAAGGACTATGTCATCAGCACCATAATATGTAATCTCCAGGAGCAACTGCCTGTAATTTTTATTTATTTAGGGAGTTGCATAGGTGATAGGGGAAATTATTAATTATCTTTCAGTTTCCTGGAAAGTCATAGTCACATCTTGAAGAGGTAGTTTTGAATAAAAAGGGTCCTGGTTTTGAATAAAAAGGAGCCATGGTTCTATCAGTGATCCAAAGGGGGAAAAAGAGAGAAAAAGGTATAGTGAGATTCAGATCATTAAAAAAAAAAAAAAAAAAGCAAAATCAAGTGCAATTTTGTTTACAAATGGTGTATATTAAAGATTTTTCTATTTCAGATGTACTTTAAAGAGAAATATTAGCTTAACTCTTTTGACATCAGCTATTGTGACATATCCCATTGCTGGCAATGTGGTGCACACTCCAAAACTTTTAACTGCTGTTTTGTATGCCACCAAGGGTGGCATTGTGGAGTCCTAGGCAATGCTTTGTTTGCCATCATGCCATTCTTTCGGAGTTGCAATAGATGTTGAGAGGCACTCCATCTTAAGTGCTATGATTGAGCACTCTACTAGAGGGACTGTAATGCTTCAGGTAGGGGAGCTTATAGAAAGGAAACAGATCCTGCTGGCTTAAACAGTTATTCTTGCATGAAGTAGTGGGGAGGCCCTGGACTGCTGCTTGTTCTTAGGATTGACTGTTTTAGTGACTGGTATTGATTTAGAGACTGTTTATAGGGATATCACAAGGTGATGGGATTCACTTGGAAGTGCTATGTTTGTTTTAATGGTTTTATCCAATTTTGCCTTCCCAAGATTTTTTGTTCTGCATAAGCAGTCATGCCACTTTTTAATATAAAAAATTTTAACAAAATTAATGTATTTTTTCTCATTTGTTTCAAATATTCTCTTGGTCACCTTTCTTTTAAACTTACTCTTGTGGAAATTTTCTTTTCATGGCTTTTACTCTGCATTGTTTTATTTTCTATAAAAATCACTGACTACATGACCACAGTCTTCACTAATTCATACGATAGTCAAAGTGTTTGCATTTATGTAGCATTTTTCTCTGTCTTTAACAGTTTATTATTTATTTAACAATCTAGAAATTTTGTAGGCATCATCAGTTCTGGTGCAATTGGAAATTCGGGATTCTTGGTGGAGCTGTTAGTATAGTGAACCTTGCAGGTAAAATATGTACATACTTCCGATAGCACACGTGAAGGGATCTCTTTTAAAAGTTGACCTTAGGGCTGGAGCAGTGGCTCAGTGGTTACAACACTTGCCTGGCATGCGTGAGGTTGCAGGTTTGAACCCCACATGAAAAGTTGACCTTACTTGTTTCACTTTTGGCAAACTGACCTGGGCCATTTTCCTGATGTTAGTACATGTTCTCTTTTTACAATAAATTCATGATCATCAGAAACCAATTTGACATACAAGGAATCAGTGCCTTCACAACCACCATAGGCTTTCTTCTTTCCATCCGTTATGTTCTTATAAGATTCTACTTTGGTTTCACAGGAACCTTCCATCTCTTGGTGAGATGGAAATGCAGAATCTATCATGCACTGTGTTTGGAGGAGACTTATGTAGCATTTCTCTACAGCCTTTTGTTGTAGTAATTTTTCAAAAAGCCACCTAGGCAATATCTCTAAGGAGCAACTCATGCTAATCCATTAGCAAAAAGGCTTGTGGTATTGTTGTGCTGCAGTTGCACATTAAAACTTAGGTGGAATAATAATTATAATGCAACAAAATAGTTAAATTTTTTTAGGCTAGTTTAATGTTGACTTGAGACCAGGAAAAGTAACCTGTTGTGTTAAGCAGGGACTGAATGGTACAATTTTTATATCCTAGGGCCTGACAATTCTATTTATGGCTTCCTATGTTACTGGGATTGGATATGCTGTACCATTTCTTAGGACAGACAGAAGGAATTTATTGTTTCACATTGCTGTTACTACCTCAGAGTTTATACTGTTTATTTTTGTCTTGTCAGTGAGCCTAGAACTAAAATGTACTAGAGACCTTTTTCCAGCACAGCATTTGGTAATTCTAAATTTCCAAGGTGATCAGCTTCCATGGTTAAAATTGACCATAACACAAGATCTTTTTAAAAGCAATTATTCTCTTTCTAGCTACTTGAAAATATAATTATTATCAAAACAACTTTTGATAAAGAGGATATACATATTCCTAATTTGCATATTAAGAAACATACTGTAGAAGTAAAGTGACCAGAACCTTTTAAGTTTCATATCATAGGCTTGCCCTTTTCTTTTAGATTTTTGCATTAAACCCAAATGCCTAAGTTTTTGATATACCTGATGCTTTTTAGTGGAAATTACCAGATATAGATCATTCTTGCAACTCAAATTCAGCCTTTTTTTTTTAAGTCTCTGGGGAGAATACTGAGAATAACCGTAGACAGTAAGGACCCATGAGAGTAAAGAACCATGTCCCTTCCTTTAAAAGGAGAATTAGGATACAAGACACAGCTTGTTTCTAAACACCTGTTTAGAAATGTTCAGTAGAGGGCCTCTTATTCTACTGAATCACAATCACATTTGCACAATGTATTCAGATGATTTGTATGCACATTAAATTTGAGAAGCATTGGCCTGGAACAGTGGTTCACCAGGAATGATTTTACCAACCAGAGGACATTTGGCAAAGAAAAATTTTTGGTTCTTCAATCTCTGGGGACAGTGCATCTATATCTGATGGGTGGAGGCTAGGGATGCTACAAACATCCCACAATACACAGAACAGCACCCCTGCCCTAAATGCCAATAGTGCTGCCGTTGAGAAACTCTAGCCTAGAACAGTGGTTCTCAAGCTTTTAAGTGCATGGACTCACCTTGAGAGTTTATTAAAACAGATTGCTGTTCCCTTCCAGAATAGAGTTAGAGTGAGGCCTGAGATTGCATTTGCAACAAGTTCACAGGTGATGCTGATGCTGCTGATCCCGTGAGCACAATAAGAACAACTGGTCTACAATTTTAAAAATATAAGGCTAAGGTGTTTTAATTGGTGGGTATATAATAGTACTACTGAAACTATTTAAGAGTATGTCAGATTGTGCTAGACGCTCACACAGTAGGTTGTAGGTACTTAGGCTACAGATTAGAAGTTAGGCCTGGAAATATTGTTTCCTAAATACTGCTCATTTCCTAAATGGTAGACCTCCATCCCAAATGCCAGAACACTAGTTCTTAACCACCGCTGCCATTCCCTAAGATGTTTGAATAGTTGAGATCTTTCTCCCTGCTTTTAGGCCCATGTCCACTAGGGCCCCAAACCCGGGAGCCCAGGGTATAATGAGGACAGGGAAACAGGGACCAGAAACTTGGCGTTTTGAGAGCCAGGGCGGAAGGGGCGGGGCTTCGGCTACGGAAGGGGTGTGTTTACCTCAGAAGGAAGTCCGGCCCTGACGATGGCGGTGTTACCGAGGGGCCTATAGCAGGGGTCCTGGCCGGGTCCCGGTCTGCGCTTTCCTCGGGCCTGGTTCTGTCCCGAAGTATAGAACGCACACACTTGGGCGAGACAGGGGTGGCGACTCTGTCCCTGCCGCCATGCACGACGCTTTCGAGCCGGTACCGATCCTAGAAAAGCTGCCTCTGCAGATCGACTGCCTGGCTGCCTGGGGTGAGCCGAGGGGCAGCGGGGCCGTGGCTGGGGCAGCGTGGGAGCAGCCCGGAATTTTCGCTAGGCTGGAGAAGTGGAAAGGCGTCTATGTGTGGACTCCGGTCCGAGAGAGGTCTAAGACGAGGGAGAACAGAGAAGTGACCACCGGCTGTTGACAGCGATGTTTGTGGGAACTGCTTGGGTACAGTCTTGTACTGTGTGATTTTGGAGATTGAGCTTTCCTTATTAAACTGAGCTTTGGTCTATTTCTATATCCAGAAATCCTCAGTGTAGAGGGGCAGTGTGGGAAGTTCTGTCTGCCAGGGGCTTGAGCTTGTCCAGATGACTGTGTGTTGTGTTCTAGATGAAAGACGATGGTTTATTAAGTATTGTGAACAATTTAATCTCATGTGCTTTTCCCCCTTAGTGTTCGCTCATAGTTCACTTTTCCTAGGTAGGTATAGGTAGCACACATCCTTACTGTAACTCTTATTCTAGCCAAGTGGTGGATTGCATTAACCAAAGTGCCAAGTTACCTTTCAAGGTGAAAGAACCTCCTACCAGACTGTCATGAAGCCTAACCCATAACCTTGTATCATACTTTGGGGTTGACTAGTGTAGAACTCTGGGTCAGGCATCTCGGGTGTTCCCCAATACAGAAGGAAGGTTTCAGGAGTCTGAACCTTGGCTCTCAAATACCAACATTATGTGCTTCCCCATGAGTGGTTGTGTCTGATAACAGTCCCCAAAGACCAAGTAGAAATAATTTCAATCTTTGTTGTTAATCTTCACCCCCTAGAAATCAAGTAGCTTCGAACACTTACTCATTTCTTGTCTTTTCTTTTCCTTCTTTTTTTTTTTTTTTTTCAGCTGGATATCAAACCCAGGGCTTCTTGAGTGCCAAACAAGCTTTCTACCACAGAGCCGCATCGCCAGCTCCCTTAATCATATCTTAGACTGCACGTAGTACCAATGATGGACCCTGTGGAATTTTGGTGGCTGGCAACCTAACCATCATTGAAATTGATAATGCCACCCAATCATCTGCAGAGTTCATGGTCTCTTCAGAAGGGATCCTTATTTTACAGATCTTCTTGTTAATGTGTACCCTTCTTTAGCAGCTCTGGGCCTTTAAAATCACACTTCCAAAGTAAGCAGTCCTAATTCTTTGGATTAAGAAGAGAATCTTTTTTTTTCATCCAAATATCTCAAGAAAACCTCCATTTCCTAGAGGAAATTTCTCTCAATAAAAATCAAAAGACGAGGGGCTGGAGAGGTGGCCCGGTAGTTAAGGCACTTGCCTGGCAAGTTCAAACACCAGCACCGTGTATACAACGAAGTCTCAGAGCAAGGAAAGCCACATGAAAAACTAAATGAAAATTAATTATCTTTCTCTCACTTTCCCTCTCTCTTAAAAAAAAAAAATCAATAGAGGGGGAAAAAATAACAAAGTGAAAGATCTGAAACAATGCACAGAGGATTCATTCCTTTATTGGTTCATCAATTTCACATTTTCTCTGCCAGGGACAGGAATACAAGGATGAATATGAAACAGTGCCTGTATAAGAACAGATTATGATACAACATAAATGACATTAGACACATGTGCTGCCTATTATTGCAACATGCAGGAGGGGTACCCAACTCAGCCTAAGACATATGGTTCTGATTAGAATGGATGCAGCTGCTTACTGTACTGTGCTTTAGCTTGTCGGAATCATTGACCCTGATCCTCTGGGACAAGGACCATTAGTACGTATTTCTCTTAGTTTCTCTCACTAACTCTGCTTTGTCATAAAGATTCCTTGTACCTGTGCTTTTCAGGAACACAGCTTTGAAATGATAGGACTTGATCACTCACCAAACAGGAGAAATGCCCTTTGTCTTCTAGATTGCTGTGATAGATACTGAGCTACAGAAGGCTGTTTTATTTCCTACTGCCTCAAGACTACTTTATTTTGAGACTTTAGCAGCAATAATTATTACTATTTCTGTTATTACCCCTTTTATCTGTATTGTGCCCTCAACACACAAGGCATATGCCTACTTCAGGGACCTTCATTTGTTGTTCCTCTGCTTGGCACACTTCTTGCCCTAAATATTATATGGCTTATTCCTCATTTCACTCAGATCTCTGCTGAAAACTTGTTTAAATCAACAAGACTTTTCCTAAATATCCTTTAAAAGAGAATGCCATATCCAGTAACATGCTGTTCTCTTACTCAGCCTTGTCTTTCTATATATCATAGATCATGGATCATCTAGGAACCTCCAGGATTCAGTTCGTGTGGGGCCAGACACACGAACTGGAAGGTTATGGTTGAGCTGGAAGGTTATGGTGACAACCCACCTCCTGGGAAGTGGAAATGAGGATGACACTGATGGTTGCTCCCTACACTGAAGTTGAATAATCCAGCTGCTTTTTCAGAATTTTCCTTTGGATGTCTGGTAGCATGACCAAGCTTATTCTCGATTCTTCTCTAAAACATGTCTGTCCTCCTTTATCCCATCTCTCAGCAAATGACATTTCTGTTTACCTCTTTGGCTAAGGTTAAAAATCTTGGAATCAGGGGGTGAAGCGGTGGCTCAGCAATTGCGGCACTTGCCTTGCATGCGCACGGATGCGAGTTAAAACCCCAGCACCACATACACAACAAAGTGTCGGAGCAACGAAAGCCACATGAAAAACTAAATAAAATTAATTATCTTTCTCTCTCTCTCTCCTTCTCTCTTAAAAAAAAAATCTTGGAATCATTCTTTACTTCTTTCATTCTCTTTTTATAGTGCATCCAGTCTCTCAAGAAATCTGTTCTTACTTCCAGAACAAATCTAGAATCCAGTCATTTCTCTCCATTTCCACTGTTACCACTCTTGATAAAGACAACATCATTTCTCATCTGAATTATTTAAGAAGTCTTCTGAATGTTGTCTTATGTTTGCTGTTGTGTCATTTTCAGTTTTTTACCTACATAGAATGAAACTTTGAAAACTTAAATCTGACTTAAATCTCTATTCTGTTCAAAATCCTCCAATGGCATCACATCACAACTAGAAGTTCCGAAGTCCTGGCTGGTAATATCTGACATGATCAGGACATGGTTAATTCCCTGACTTACCTCCTGTGTGCTTACCCCTTACACCTTTCTGTTACCAGTCACACAGTCTTCTTCGTTTCATGAACAAAACACATACCTACTTTTCGGACCTTGCACTTGCTGGTTCCCTTCCTGACACTTTTCTTGCCCTAGATATTATATGGCTTATTCCTCATTTCACTCAGATCTCTGCTGAAATGTCACTTAAATCAGTAAGACTTTTCCTAAGTATCCCATAAAAAAGATTGCTACATCCACCAACATGCTCTTCTCTTACTCTGCCTTATCTTTCTACACATCATGGATCACCTCCCTTGTTGTTTTATATATTTACTTATTATTGTCTCTTTATCTCCACACTAGAGAATAAGTTCCTTCAGAACAGGAACTTGGACTTGCACATTGCTGTGTCTGCCTAGAATAGTTCCTGACCCCTTGGGTATTCATTAAATAATTAATGAGCAGTGATAACTTCTGTTTCTATTGAGTACTAATCTATAATGGACTTTTTTGAAATATAGGTCCATTTTATAGAGAAAATTCCTGAGACTTAAAGAATTTAAAATTTTTTTTCAAGGTTCCATATCCAGCAAATCATGTCTAATTCTAGAGCTTGGTTCCCAAACTTTAATGTTTGTTCAGAACCTGTGAAAAAGTGCAGATGGTGTGTGTGTGTCTGTGAATCTGTACTTGTGACTATACATACATATTTACTTATATTTTCTAAAGAAACAATGGAAGGATAAGCCAGAAGTTACTAAGCAATATCTGCATCAGGAGGAAGAGGGAGGGTGGAATAGATTGAAGCTAGACTTCTCATAGTTTCAGCTTTGGAGCTACATAAATATTTGGTATAATTAAAAAACAAAATTAGTGAGTAGTGTTGTAAGTCAGGGGTAGAGCCTTTTCTGTGCAAGGCCCTGTGTTCAATTCCCAGCTCTGAAAACAACAACAAAACAAACAAACAAAAAAATCACATTTAAAACTGCAGATTTCAGGGTACCACCCCAGAATCACTGAATCAGAATTTCTGGGTGCAGGACTCAGGAATTTCCATTTTTATTAAACCTGATTAAATCTGATGATTTTGATGCAGCTAATCTGGAGCATATGCTTTGGGAAATCCTATTCTTTGTTACAAGACCCAAAGAAGGACATCAGTTACTACCTTTTTCATCTCTGTGTTCCCATGTGGAGACCATCACTGGGCTAGGGATAGAAGTGTTTATCACAGAGATGGGACCATATTGCATTGTTGCATGGAGCTTCATTAGATTCATTTTGAGCAAGAGGGCCCAGCCATACTCACTTCCCAGGGGAGATCAAGTCCAACCTTGAGGCTCAGGAATAGGTCTTCAGGAGCTTTCTAGGGCTGATTCGGGTTTGTTTATGTCTGTGTTACCTGTTTGTGTAATATGTTCTGCTTTCTGATATGCAGTATTGAGTTGGAGAAGATTCCATTTGTTCTATTATTATCTGTGCACTGTGTTGTATAATGACATGTTGTAGAGAGTGGAGGACTCGACATGAGTCAGGTCCTTTGGCCCCATGAGTCCCACTTACTTCCATAATCAAATCAAACCCTTTTGCGATTCCTTGCCATTAGCACATCTGGATGACACATCTGTTTGTCCTTATGAGTTTAAGGTCTAGAAATGAGTATGTGTGTGGTGCCTTTAAAAGAAAGTTGTTACAAATATTTTGCTATATGATAACTATATATTCCCTCAGCACTTCAAAATGAAAGCTTGAGAAGGGTCAAATAAAACTTCAATTGATTTATTTTTAATTTTAGTGAATCTGATTCCCTTTTATGGCCAGTTGAGTAGACATTTGATAAAGAAGTATCTACTAGCAAATAAGCATGTCATTAACAGTGGGAAATAACTTGAATTTCATGCCTAGGAGTTTGACTTCATATTTTGGTAGTGCGTTTTCATGAGGATTTTTTTTCCTCAGTGTGACAGCATTGTGGATCTACTCTAAGATAGCTGGCAGCAAATGTGGAAGAATGTGCAGAGTGAGACCAAATGAGGCTGTTTCAGAGATCCCTGGAGAGAGAGTAAGGGAAGAGGCTGACTAAAGTACCTTGTGGAGTTGAAAATGATAGACCTTGGCTGTCTTGAGAGGAGGCAAAGGCCCTTGAGAGAAAGGATGGAAAACAGGAGTGGCAGGGGTCTTCCATTTTATTCATATCTGAACTATCAGTGGGTGTCCAAAAAATTTATTATTGCCAAATTGCTTGATACCATGATATCTAAAAGTAGAGTTCTAAACTAGTATCTTTTTTACAAAGTGGACATTGTAAACCGAATTATTTTCCCCCCGTGTTCTGCTGTATCGTAAATCTCCAGCATTTCAATATATGTCACTAAGAGCACCAATGTTTTATGTTCTATGTTCTTTCTATTCTTTGAAAAAGAAGATAAAAGAACATAGAATCACGATCTTTTTTTCTGGGCAACAAAGGAAAAAAATTTCTAACGTGGAACCTTTTTTTATAAATATATAGCTACTACCTTTCAGACAACCTCTGCCCAACACCTATCCATTTGATGTAGGATGCTTTAGTATCAAAACATGTGGTTAGGTCAGACAGGTTGGGATTATAATCCCAACTGTGTCACCTATTAACTGGGTAAATTCTATATTCCCTAGGCCTTAGCTTCCTCATCTATAAAATGGCAATTTTTTAAAATAAAGGGACCTATTAAAGGGTAGTTGTGAGGATTAGTGAAATAATGAGATTCGTGTTTAGCATTTCCTAAAACACAGCACATGCATAGTAAAGGTTACCTGTATCATTATCCGGTATAGTCATGCACCACATAACAATGATTTGGAAAATGATGAACCATATGTAAGTGTTGTATAACCATGTAGGTTAGGTGTGTGGTAAGCTGTATCATCTAGGTTTGTTTAAGTACAGCTGTGTTGTTTGCACAATAGTGAAATCATCTGATGACTAGTTTGTTATTAAGCACACATGACAATGTTTTGTGGCGGATCAAGAGAGTTTATGAAAGTCAGAATGAGTGATCTTTATGTTACAACTTCAAAAAGCTGATGCAGACCAGGCATAGCAGTGCATGCCCATAATCCCAGCGACTCTGGAGACCGAGGCAGGAAGTTTGCAATTCCGAGGTCAGCTTCAGCAACTTAGTGAGACCCTGTCTCAAAATAAAAAATAAAAAAGGCTGGAGACATAGCTCAATGGTAGAGCATCCCTGGGTTCAATCCCCAGTGCCAAAAAAAAAAAAAAAAAAAAGCTGAGGAGGTATGTTTACTTCCTCACATGGTGTAATATGGATCTGACAAAGCAATTACTTAAACTTTTCTGAAATGTCTCCCAAGCTGTGGTCCTTGAACCAGCAGCATCAGCATGACCTGGGAACTTGTAAGAAATGAAAATTCCTGAGCCTGCTTCTAGATTTTCTGAATCAGAAACTCAGTAAGGCCCAGAAATCTGTATTTTAACATAATGTCAAAAAATTACTATATACACTTAACATTTAGGAACCATTCAGAGGCCAAAGCCTTTTTTTTTGTAAGAGCTTTATTGAGATGTAATTCACACACCAGTTTACCCATTTAGAGTGTACAATTCAGTGGGTTTTAGTATAATCACATAGTTGCTTAACTGTCAGCACAATTTTAGAATGCTTTTATCACCCCTAAAGAAACACAGTATCCATTAGAATTAATTCCTTCTCATCGTCTGAGTCCACCAGCCCTTGACAATCTCTGATCTTTCTGTCTCCTTTAATTTGCCTATTCTGGGCATTTCCTATAAATGAAATCATGGCCTTTTATGTCAAGCTTCTTTTCTAGCGTAATGTTTTTAGGTTTATCCATGTTGTAACATGTGTCTGTACTCTCTTCCTTTTAGTGGTTGGCTGATATTCCACTGTATGGATATACCACAAATTAATTATTTATATAGTCATTAGTTGATGGATATTTTGGTTGTTTCCACCTTTTAGATATTACAAATAATGCTGCTCTGAAATTTTGGGTACAGTTTTTTATATGGACATATGTTTTTGGTTCTCTTAGGTATAAACCCAAGAGTGGAACTAATGGGTCACAGGTTTACACTATGTTTAATTTTGTGAAGAACTACCAGACTGTTTTCCAAAGTGGATGTAACATTTTACATTCCTGTATGAAGGTTCTAATTTCTTCACATTCTTGTTAACACTTGTTATTATCTGTGGACCATCTTTTGAGATAATGAAATCTGTAATCTTATTATACTAAAGTACTTATTTTCCATGAAATAAAATCATTAAACCTCCAAACCTCTTAGCTTTTATTTCTGAGGTATGTATCTACTAAAATATATATATATATATATCTTAATAAGAAATTAAAAGTAAAAATAAAAATCTTAATCTGTTTATATTAATAAAAGTAAAAATTCTTTATATCGTTTTGGGCCATTTAATTTTTTATTTAAAGAGAGAGTGAGAAAGAAAAAGAGAGGGTCAATTTTTATTTTTCCATCTGTTTTTTGTTTTTCCAACACTTAACTGTGTGTATGGTGCTGGGGTTCCAACCCAGGTCCTTGCACATTCCAGGCAAGCACTCTACCACTGAGCCACCTCTCTAGTCCCTCGTCCGTTTAATTTTTTTTTTTTTTTAAAGAAAGAGGGACAGTGGGGGACAGAGGGAGAGAGAAACAATTTTATTTAGTTTTTCAAGTGGCTTCCATTACTCTGAGGCTTTATTGTATACTCGGTGCTGGGGTTTGAACTCACATACTTGCACATGCCAGCAAGTCCTGAAACCACTGAACCACCGCTCCAGCCCCTAATTTTTTTTTTTTTTAAGAGAGAGGGACAATGAAAGAAAGAGAAAGAATCAATTTTATTTAGTTTTTCATGTGGCTTTCGTTGCTCCGAGACTTTGTTGTATATGTGGTGCTAGGGTTTGAACTTGAGTACTAGCGCATCTAGGCAAGCACTGTAATTGCTGAGCTACCACTCCAGCCCTTATCTGTTTAATTTTGAAACAGTGAAGTCAGGGACTTTTTTAAATGTCTGTAGCTGCTAATATCTTGAGCCTAGTAATTGTTCAATAAATATCTTTTTGATTGGTTCATTCTCAAACATTTCTTTCTTTTATTTTTTCAGTTCTGGGACACTCAAACCCAGAGCTTTGTGCATCCTAGATAAGCCCTCCACTTCTGAGCTACACCCTCAACCCTTTCAGATAGTTCTTCAGTATGAATATTCCTTGGCTTTGCAGAATACCTACTATCAAAATCAGCTCTTTTTCTTGACCTTTAAATGGTTTGATACAAGTCCCAGCTAAAGAAATAGCATTTACTAGAGCTAATTGAGCTTTCTCATGGCTCTTTTCTTTTCTAGAAGAATGGCTTCTTGTTGGAACCAAGCAAGGACATCTTCTTCTCTATAGGATCCGGAAGGATGTTGGTAAGTTACAAACGTTCCAGAATCAAGAAAGAAATGACTTCTTATGCATGCATGGATGCAAAAAAAAAAAAAAAAAAAAAAAAAAAAAAAAAAAAAAAAAAAAAAAAAAAAAAAAAAAAAAAAAGAAAGGAAAAAAAGGTAGTTAATGAGCATACAATGGGAAAATGGTGAGAAACACGAAAATCTCCAGGTTTGGGTTTTTTGTTGTTTTATTTTGTTTTTTTAAACTAAGCTATGTTCTGTATCCCCACCTGGGAAGTAGGACTAAGTGTTGCTCCCCTTTTTACTTCTTGTAGACTCACTAGTAGTAATAAGACAAATTACTTGTGGGAATAAGATTCTACTATGTACATGGTGTGTGGTGGTAGGGGGAAAATTAGGAACCAGTGATACAGAAGATCTGACTAACTTGTGAGGGGTAGACTAGGAAGGGAAGATGGGTTTGTGTCCAGTTTTACTTCTCTCTGGCTGCATGATTGTGAGAGGCCCTTTTTTAAAAACAAAACAAAAACAAAAAACAATTTTTATTCAGTTTTTCATGTGGCTTTTGTTGCTCTGAGACTTTGTTGTGTATGTGGTGCTGGGGTTGAACTCGCGTACTCATGCATGCTGGGCAAGCACAGTAACCACCAGCCACTGCTCCAGCCCCATGAGAGGCCCTTTCTAATGTCAGTTTCTCTTGTGTAATCTGTTGCACAAAGTTGTTGGGGGCAGGTGAAATGATAGGCTTGAAAGGATATTTAGGGGGTGGGGTGGTGACTCAGTGGTTGGAGCGCTTGTCTGGCATGCGTGAGGACCCGGGTTCAAACCACAGCATTACATACAATACACAACTAAGTGTTGGAGAAACAAAGGCCAGATGAAAAAATAAAGTTGATTCTCTTTTTTTTACTCTCACTCACTCACTCACTCACCCTCCCTCTCTTCCTCCTCGCCCCCTCTGTTAAAAAAAAGGACTTTGAAAACTAGCTGGGCATGGTGGCACACACCTATAATCCCAGCAACTTGGGAGGCTAAGGCAAGAGAATTTCAAGTTCAAAAATAAAAATTTAAATAACAGGCTGGGGATGTGACTCAGAGGGTTCAATCCCTTTAAAAAAAAAGAAAAGCATCATAACTTAGGCGGTATGGAGTATGACATGAAGAAGGCACACTAGTCAGGTTCTGCGTGGAGTTAAAAAAAAAAGGAACAAGAGAAAAAAATAGAGCTTTTTTTCATTTTACATTTGTCAAGTTTCCTTTAAATCAGGGGTTAGCAAACTCGTTCCTAAAAGGTCCAAGTAGTAAATATTTGGGACTTTGTGAGTCATAAGATATATCAAAACTATTCTACTCTGCCACTGTAACCTGAAAATCGCCAGAGGTGATATGTAAATGAGTGTGGCCATGTTCCTATAAAACTTTATTTATAAAAACATATAAAAGGCTCAATTTGGCCCACAGACAGTCCTTTGCTGGTCCTTGCTTTAAATTTTTAGTTCTCAGAGCCAAAATATTTGCGTTCTGTGACATACAACTGGTCAATAATTTAAAAATTAAGCTTACCTTAGATACTATTCAGCGTTTAACAGCTATTTTCCCCCTATGTACTATAGGCTCAGATATAAGTGGTGAGGAGCTGAGAACTAAATTATAATTGCTTCTTGACCTTTTGCTAAGATCAAGTATAGGAAACTAGACTATAAAAATGAATCTTTCAAAGTAGCATAGACAAATTGGCAATGTTAGTGTTATTCTGGCTAGGAACCCTAATATAAAGGAAAGTCTGTTTCTTGCCCTGTGATCAATTCATCGTATGGCCTTTGACAAGTTAGTTGTCAAACTTCATGAGCCTCGATTTCCCCATAGGTGTCTTAAACAGTAGTACTAACCCACGTTAAGCAATTAGGAAATCAAACTCTAATTTGAAAGTTCACTTCAATAAGTTTCCCTTTTCCCTGTATCCAGAGAGAACAGTTTAGTTCTGGCCTGGTATGGGCTAGGAATAGACATGGACTCTAAATCATTCCTAGGATCAGTTTAATATCTAGGCTTGAGATATTCAAATCTAGGCTATCTTTTAAGGAAAGGGAAGGAGATATTAAAATGTGGGGGAAGGTCTGGAGTTAAGGGGCCTGGATTCTGAACTAATCTATGCCATCTCCCTAGAGTTCAAAACTGTCTGTAGTTTCATTCTACTCTTACCTTGAACCAAGGAGTTAAATTAGTTCACCTCTGAAGCCTTCACCTCCAGGTTTAGTTGAGTAGCACTGTTACCTTAGAGCAGTGGTTCTCAAAGTACATTATGTAGACCCCCAGGAGTCCCAAAAATCCTGTCAGAGGCCCCAATAAGTCAAAACTAAGTTCATAGCAACAAAAATATAATTTTTTAAAGTACATTGACATTTGCAGTGATGATGGAAAACTAATAGTGACCCCTCAGCCCAACTCAAGACAGTGGTGGCAAACTGTACTCATGGGCATCATGTTCTGTACCAGGCACGCTCAGGGATAGAGTGGTATTTTTGTTGTTGTGGTTGTTTTGTTTTTGTTTTTGTTTGTTTTTTTTGTTTTGGTACTGGGGATTGAACCCAGAGGTGCTTCATCACTGAATCACATCCCCAGTCCTTTTTATTTTTGTGACAGGATCTCTCTAAGTTGCTTAGGGCCTTGCTGAGTTACTGAGGCTGGCCTCAAACTGGTAATCCTCTGCCTCAGTCTCCAGAATGGCTGGTATTAGAGATGTGTGCAGCTGCACCCAGTGAGGAGTTGTTTTTTGTTTTTTTTTTAAAGCTAGATTCACTTAAGAATGTTCTTGGTGGAACTGTAAGGGTCTAAGCTAGAGCAGTGGCTCAACGGTTATGAAACTTACCTCTCATGCACAAGTACATGCCCCAGCACCACATGCACAACAAAGTGTTGGAGCAACAAAAGGCATGTGAAAAAATAAAAATAAAAATTGCTTCTCTCTTTGTTTCTCTCTCCCTCTCTCTCTCACTCTCTCACTCTCCCTCTCCCTCTCTCTGTAAAAAAAAAAAAAAATCATTAATTTGATATTTTGATCTTTGGTAACATATTTTTTAAAAAGTAATCTTATCTGTTGTGATGTAATGGAAAGTGTGCATAAAACTCTTCATTTGGGTGCCAGGGTGCATAGACTGTTGGCTTTTGCGGGGAACAGTACTTCTTGTGTGGTTGAGTTATAAGCTAAACTGGCCTATTTTTCATGGAGTATCATTTTTGCTTAAAAGAATGACTGATAGACTGGTTTTTCAGACCATTGAGTATTTGATGGATGTGTTTTCAAAATGAAGTCTTGTCACTTCAAAGAAAACAACTGGTAGATTTATTGGAAATGATGGAGCTTTCAAGAGAAAATTAGAATTGTAGGAAACTTGTATCTAACCCCAAGAGCTTCACAGCTTCTCCATACTTAAAGATTTTTCTGGTAAGATTGGGGATGATAATAATGAGTGTGATTTTTTTTTTTTTTAAGAGAGAAGGACAGTGAGAGAGAGAGACAGAAAGAAAGAATCATTTTTTTATTATTAAGTTTTTCACATGGCTTTCGTTGCTCTGACACTTAGTTGTGTATGTGGGTGCTGGGGTTTGAACCAGTGTACTCACACATGCCGGCCAAGTGCTGTAACCGCCAAGCCACCACTCCAGCCCATGAGTGTGATTTTTTTTTTTTTTAATTCAGTACTGAAATGTGCCAGCATTTGGAAAATCTGCTTGGCTCAGTGAACCAGTATTTTAATCAATGCATGACGTTTCTAAATTATACATAAGTAAAGGATTCATTCAAGTGTAAGATAGATCTATGGATTTTAATGTAATAGTATGAAAAGTTCATTGATAGATTAAAGATTGATTCCACATTGCAAGAAATTCCACTTGTCAAATTTTGTTGTTGTATCAAAAGAAATCCAAAATTATCTGAAAAAGCAATTACAATATTTCTCTCCTTTTCCAAACATATGTCCATATGAAAACTGATTTTTGTTAAGTATATCAATCAAAACTGTATTAAAAGAGATTAAATGTAAGGCTGGGGGTATAGCTCAGTTGTGGAGCACTTGCCTAGCATGCAGGGGACTCTGAGTTCAGTCTCTATCACAGCAAAAACAAAAACAACTAATAGGTTAAAAGCAGAAGCAGATGTGAGAATCTAGCCATTTTCTATTAACAGCTCAATGGTTAATGGGGTATGCTCAGTGGTAGAGCACTGAGGCCCTGTGTTTGATCCCCAGCACTGTAGAGCGGGGGGTTTGGTGGGGGGGAGAAGGTTTATAAAAATGTAAAACAATGCATTTTTTGTTTGTTTTGGAAAAATAATTATTTTTTCATTAATATATTGTATATGCTAACTCATAAATGGACTTATTACTGTTATTTTGAGTTAATGAGGTAACAAGTATACATTTTAAATATTATAATCAGTAGAGAGGTATATATGTTAAATATTTCTCAATTTTAATTTCTAATATGGTAAGCATTCATAAGATATAACCTACATAAAAGTTCTTTGGGGTCCTCAGTAGTATTTAAGATTAAATATGAAGGGGTCATGAGACTAAGAAGTTTGAGAATCTCTGCCCTAGAGAATTCTGCTTATAAAGAGAATTGCTGAATATAATAATAAGGCCCTTTTCAAATATAGAGCTTTATATCAAGTAGGAAGTGGCTAAATTGTTTTTTTCTTACTAAACATGATGGCAGAATACCATGTTCCAGAATCTGCCTGCAAGTTTAGGACCCTATCTTCTCTTCCACTGAGGGACACATAAAGGAAGGAAGACTGGCTTTGTTGACATGGGTCTTTATGGCTTTCTTGATGAGTCCTTGCCAACTTATAGGGGTTAAGGGCACAACAAGCTGTGGGGAACAGCCCAGGTCAGCAGTGTGAGCGTTTCCTCCATGAAGTAGAAGACAGGAAGCAGAGTGTGACTTTAAGCACAGGCTAAAAGTGATTCCTGAACTTTTTCTAGGTTCCGTCTCTCATTGTCTGCTCTTTAACTACTTAACCTATTGGATTCCTCAAATATAAATTCGAAATACCTACTTCTTGGGGGTAATTGTCAAGTTACAGAAAATATATATAAATAAAACTTTTAACCCAGACCTTGTACCTGGTTATTGGTGCTATTATTATTATGATACTTACTTTCTATTTGATTCTTTGGTGACTTCTGAGGCTGAATATTATCATCCCCAGCAAAGCTGAGTTTGCATGTTTTTATGGTATATAACTTTCTTCCCCTTTTTTGCCACAGTGCCAGCAGATGTAGCATCACCTGAAAGTGGCAGTAAGTGTAGATATTAAATTGCTCTGGTTCTGGAGATGGTGTTGAGTCTTTGCTCTGTCCCCATGATATAGGACATAAGGAACTTTTGGGACTTAGTTGGTCTAGATGTAAGGATGCTTTCGGCTGGATTTCATTGCTTGGGCTCTTATATTTGACTGTTACTTTTTAAAAAAACCTATTCCTTGTGAAACACTTTGTCAAGGTACTTATTTTGTAGGCTAAGATCTTCAGACCCACAGGTACCTTGCAGCTTCAGTAAACTTTGGTCCTTTCTGCTGATGCCAAAGGTGCATGGAGTTTAAAGCAATTTACTATGCTCAGTAAAGATTGCTAACTATTTTAGATCACTGACTTCTATTCTTTTATGAATTTTTGAAGATTTATATAGGAAAGCAGTACGGAGTGGTATTTTTGTTGTGGTTATTTCTGTGTATATCTCTGTTTTGGAACTATAAATGTTTCTTTCTTTTCAATAGGTTGTAACAGGTTTGAAGTGACATTAGAGAAATCCAATAAGAATTTCTCCAAAAAGATTCAGCAGGTAGGTGGTGATGATGGAAGCCCTACTGTATTAGTCTATTTTTCATTAATGAAATTCCTGAATCAGACTGTTTTGTAAAGAAAAGAGATTTATTTAGCTCACAGTGCTGTAGGTTCAAGGGCATGGCACTGGCATCAGGACAGCTCTGATAAAGGCCTTGTGTCAGGACTGCATGCCAGAGGGAGAGATCATTTCACCAAACAGGAAGCCAGTGAGTGATTCAGGAAGAGACTTGACTCTTTTATAACAACCATCTACTAAGAACTAATAGCAAGGGTTGCATGAGAAGTACCTTAAACTCTTCTGAGGGCATGTCCCTTATGACTTAAGGACCTTCCACCACGTCCTACCTCTTAGTATCACCATACTGGGGACCAGGCTTCTAACACATGAACCTTTGAGGAACACAGTCAAACCACATACAAAGCATAGCACCCACAAAAGCTAAAAAAAAACTTTGATAATGTTACTTGTTAACTCTGAATCCTTTTCTTGCCTCCATTTATACAGGGATCTCTGCCCGTGTATTATGTGCCTGAGAGTCTCTTTCTCAAACAGCACTTGTGGTTGCACATAAAAATGAGTCAGATCCTTATAACTGGTACAGGCAGACTCTTTAGTTCCTTTTTAATATTGTTAATGAACATTTGTTAAGCCTTGCGAGAAATGTTTAATTGAGTCTAATGATTTATTATTTTCTAGATCCATGTGGTTTCCCAGTTTAAGATTTTGGTCAGCCTGTTAGGTAAGAAAAGGGGTTGCATTTGTATTTCATGTGTCAAGAAACTAAAGCTGTGGGGGCTGGAGTGGTGGCTCAGTGGTTGGAGTGCTTGCCTGGCAAGTGCAAAGACCCAGGTTCAAATCCTAACACCACATGTGTTGGAGAATCAAAGGCCACATAAAAAAATAAAATTGATTTGCTCTTTCTCTCTCACTCTCTCTTTTCTCTTAAAAAAAAAAAAAGAAAGAAAGAAAGAACTAAAGCTGTGACCTAACTAGCCCCTTCATGGTTGTTTTGATAATCATCACTTGACAGTGAATTGATATGTTCAGTGCCAGATACGGCAGGGTATATGGGTAACAAAGGCAGCATCGCCATAAGCTGAACTCATTTCATTCATTTAATAATTGTTTGTTGACCCCCTACTCTGTGCAAAGCCTGAACTAGATGTTGTGAGTACCAAGTTCAATGAGACATGTTTCTATCTTTGATACTTATATTCCAATCATGAAGACTGAGTAACAGAAACTAATCATGATACAGTGTAAGTGAAAGTGAAAATTTATAAAAAGCATTTTGGATTGGTAGTAATGGGAGGACTATGCTGTATAGTGAATGATTAGAATTTTCACAGAAGAAAGAGGTGACAGTATATGACAAGTCGTTCATTGTGGCCAGACTTGGAATATGTAGTAGAGAGTGGCAAGCTGTTGGTTGAGAGACAGTTGGGAGCCACACTGTTATGGCCTTGTTTGAAAAGTTGTGGTTTCACGGAAGGCAGACAGGCCTTTTCTTGACAAGCCAAGGACTAGAAATTTCCCTACCCCTCTTTAGCCCAGAGCCCAAAAAGCAGAATAATTGTAAACTTAGTTCCTAGGTCCATAGATGAACATTTAAGGCAATTAATCTTAATGACAACAACAAGATATGAAGCCAGGGTGAAATTATATTAGTCCCCTTTAGCCATACTTTTCACTTTCAAACCAACAGTTGGTTTGAAAGAAGAGTAGTATAAGGTATTTTGAGAGAGACCAAGTTCACATAATTTTTTTGTTAACAGTATTTTATTATAATTGTTATATTATTTTAAAAATTCTTTTGCTATACCTAATTTATGAATTATATTTTATCAGAAGTATGTATGTCTAGGAAAAACATAGTATTTGATTTGGTACTATCCTGATTCAGATATTCACTGGGGATTATGGAACTAGGTAATCTAAGGAGGGACTATTATGTTATTTGGCTATCTTTGTTGAAAAAGAAGTCCTTGCCATGGTTTTGTACAAAATCCACAGAGGACTTCATTTTTTCTAATTGGAGCCTCTTAATGTAAATAGCTTTGAAACCCTTTTCTTGTACAAATACTACATCACAAATTTCTAGACTTCAGAAGTTCAAGTGTAAGGGTGCTATGGAAGTGAAAGAGCTTTTACCCAATTCAGTCTAAATTTTTAAGGAACATAACGTCTAAATTCGAAAGACAAGAGGACCACTGAAGTATTTTATACTGGTAATAGCCCAAAAGGAAAATAAATAAAATAAAACAAAATACATCCCAATTAGCATCTTCTGCTTGTCACACAGTTAGTTACTCTAATGGTGATTATTGATAGTGAAATTTTACCTCTTCCTAAACAGAAAATAACATATATGTCCATGATCTATTGACATTTCAACAAATAACTACGGTTTCAAAGGCAAAGGGAGCTTCACTATTCACATGTGACCTTCAGGTAAGTGTATGCAAGATAAATTTGGACTTTGTGCTTTAATAAGTGCAGCTTTTCCTACATTCATACCATTCCATGGAAAGGATGACATTGACAATCTCAATCCAATAGATGCCAAAGAGACTATTTTACTTTGGATTATATTAGAGAAATTTCCTCCATGGTATGTGGTGCCAGGTTGAAATATTTGCATTCCGTGTGTGTCCTAATTAGAATGCCAGACAGCTATGTGGCAGGAGGCAACTAACCAAGGATAAAAATACTTATCGTGGACAAACCATTAGTGAAAAGCAAGACTATAACAGTATCATGAACATAATTAATTCATGACATTAAATTGATTCTTTTTCAAAGCAGTTCACTGTGGTCTTTGTCATCAGGGAGTTTAAATTGTTCAAAAAAGACATCTGTCAGGGCTGGAGCAGTGGCTTAGTGATAGAGTGCTTATCTGGCATGTGTGAGGACCGGGGTTTGCACCCCAGCATCACATATGCAACTAAGTATCTGAAAAACTAAAGCACCAAATGAAAAAATAAATAAAATCAATTCTTTCTCTCTAAAAAGAAAAAAAGGGGCTGGAGCGGTGTCTTGGCAGTTACAGCACTTGCCGGGCATGTGCAAGTACATGAGTTCGAACCCCAGGACCCACATACACAACTAAGTATCAGAGCAATGAAAGCCATGTGAAAAATTCAATAAAAATTGATTCTCTCTGTATCTCTCTCTCCCTCTCACTGTCCTTCTGTCTTTAAAAAGAAGATAAATAAATAAATAAAAGAAAAAAAAGAAGATATTTCTTTTTTTGCCAATTCATCATCCTTACATTTTCCAAAGTCTGCCTTACCCCTCTATTCAACTCTGACTACGATTTAGCATTTATGTTTCCCTTTGACACTTTGAGGCTTAGGAATTTTCTCTTCCCCACTTCTTTAAAGGGTTGAAAGAGGGCCTGCAGTCACTGGCATATGTTGATCTCTGAGCCAGCTCAAGACAACCATGATTAAATAACATTTAAGGAAAAAGGAAAAAAAAAAAAAAGGTCAGGGGAAGCAGTTATATGCAGGAAGGCCTACCCTGGGGTTTTCCTCTGGATTAAAGGAAGAAGCAGTTGTATAGGGGAAAGCCTACCCTGGGATTTTCTTCTGAGTTATAAATATCCACGTGGTGTTGGGGTCCTTGACTGACAGACCTTAGGGACCAGGTGTTCCTTCTAGTTGTTTCTGAATATATCTTAGAGAATGGTGTTTTTTTGCCAGCTTCTCTGGCAGCAAGACTTTGTATATATTACAGAGGGTTTTTTCAGATCAATAGCAAGGTAGGTGATGTATGATCTAGTTGTCACTCAGTTATGGAGTCACTATATATGCAACCTCATTTGCTGTGTCTCTTCCCAGCACACAGAGACTGGTGAGGAGGTGTTGCGGATGTGTGTGGCAGTGAAAAAGAAGCTGCAGCTTTACTTCTGGAAAGACAGAGAGTTTCATGAATTACAGGTAAAGTCATCTGTTGCCTGGTTTATGGTTTATGGGAGCTGCTGCCGCTGTAGTTGAGAGACTTCCTGTTGGTTCTAGTGAAGTTGAACATCCCTAGTTTGAAGTTCCTCCTAACCCAATACTCTGGTCTGAAGTACCTGAAAACTTGTTCATGTCCACTTGTGATGTAATTCTGCAACATTTCTATAGATTGGTTTATTTCAAAATTGGTTTTCTTTCACTTTTTTTAGATGTACTTTGTCTAGTTCCTGAGTGCTTCTGTTTTTATTTATTTATTTATTAAAGAGAGAAACAATTTTTATTTAGCTTTTCATTCAGCTTTTGTTGCTCCTAGACTTCATTGTATACCTGGTGCTAGGGTTTGAACTTGCATTCTCACGCATGCCAGGCAAGTGCTGTAACTGCCAAGCCATTACTCCAGCCCCTACTTCTGTTTTTATTAAGGGTAGTTCCTGGCCTTGTGCTGAGAGAATTGTGCGAAGATGAAGGCAAGGATTATTGTACAGAATGGAAGCAGAATAACAAGAAGGTTGTGGTTTTCTTTTGTTTTTCTTTTAATGTCTTTTCAATTGAATTCTTTCTTTTTTCAGGGGGACTTTAGTGTACCAGATGTGCCCAAGTCTATGGCATGGTGCGAAAATTCTATCTGTGTGGGTTTCAAGAGAGACTACTACCTAATAAGGGTAAAACCTTATGATTTTACAAATATCATCACTATACCTTGCGAAGATGATTATGTGCTTCTGAACTATATAGGTCAGCAGACTACCTCAAGTAGGGCTTTTGGCATAGCGCAGGGTCTGTGTTTTTTTCTGTATTTGTTTATCATTTATACTCAGCATTTTCCACAAATAAGATTATTTCCACAAATAAGAACTGAGAGTCAACTCTCAGTTCTCTACATGTTTATCCACAGTGCATATTTAATTATTAGGACAGATAATTAGGGCTGCTTGTGTTGGTCCTACAGTGTTAGCATGAGTTGCTATCCTAAGGCTTCAGTGCTCAGAATTATATGTCAGTTTTAATATTAGCTTAAGTATTTTTAAGACTTTGATCTCCTGCCCCCCAAATTTCTTAGTATATTTGTTTTTTAAATTATTTTGTTTTTGTTTTGTTTTGTTTTTTTTAATTTTAAAAGCTACATCTGGGGCTGGAGTGGTGGCTCAGTGGTCACAGCACTTGCCTCACATATCCGAATACATGATTTCGAACCCCAGCACCGCGTACACAACAAAGTATCAGAGGAATGAATGTCACATGAAAAACTAAATAAAAATTGCTTCTCTCTCTCTCTCACTGTCCCTCTCTTAAAAAAAAAAAAAGCTACATATGTGTATTATAGAAAATGAAATGCAGATCATCCAAAAATCCCCTTGCCATTCAGAACTAATCCATGGGGGCTAGGGATGTATGTAGCTCAACAGTGTAGCACTTGCCTGTCATGCACAAGGCTCTGGGTTCAATCCCCAGTACTGCACAAAGAAAAGAAAGAATCACTGTTAACAATTCCATGTATGGGCTTCTGCCCTGTTTATAAAAATATCATGTTTTACACAGTGTTTTATAATTTGCTTTTTCTCTTTAGTGGTAAATATGCACAACATTTTCCCCCTATAATGCGTGTACTCTTATTTAGAAAAGATTGATATATCATTCATTTCATAAACCATTCTAAATTCCTTAGCTTTACGCAGCTTTAATAATCCAGTCTTGGTAGTTCTAGAAGGCTTTTTCCCTACTCCCCACTGTATGAGTTCTTTATTGTTTATCTTTTTGATGTATTTGTTTTCTGTGTTTATTTTTGAAATATTCTAATTTTATCAGTGCAAACTCCTGGAGGAATCATTGCTGTGCAGCTGGGCATATAGGTGCTGAGAGAAGTCTGTAAGGGGTGGGATCTAAGCCAAAAACTGGATTAGGGCTCTCACTTCTCTGAATTTTGTGGATTCTTTCATCATCTCCACCATGCCACATTTACCCACCTCATGCATGCTGGGCAAGTGCTCTATGCTGAGTTATATCTCCCACCTCCTTTGCCTTCTTGAGAGTGCAATTTTCTTTTCTTTTTACCTTCTTTTTTTAATCACATATATATTTTTATTAGTGTGTTATCATTGTAGTAGTAGAATTCGATGTTACATATTTGTACATGTACACACCATAGCAATATAATTTAGTCAATTTTGTTCTCTAGGAGTATAGTTTTTTGTTTTTTGTTTTTGTCAGTACTGGGGATTGAATCCAGGGGCATTCCACCACTGAGCTACATCCCCAACCCTTTTTATTTTTTGTTTTGAGATTAAGTTGTACTGAGTTGCCTGGGCTAGTCTTGAACTTGTGATCCTCCTGCCTCATCCTCAATTGTCTGGGATTATGGGCATGTGCTACTGCACCTGACAAAGGTGCAGTTTCCTGAGGTAGGAAATCTTACTTTGGACCCCATATATTCAAAAGTTATTCATTTATTGACACTTAATAAGATAAACTTCATTCTTTTTGGTTTGCAATTCTGGATTTTGACAAATGCCTAGATGGGAACTAATATCACAGTAAAAATTCAGAGCAATTCCATCAGTCTAAAAATTTCCTTAATTGCCCCTTTGAAATCAGCCTCTCTTTTAACTGCCAAAATTCTAGACCCCACTAATCAGTTCTTTATCTCTTAGCATTTATCTTTTTCAGAATGTTATGTAGTAGAATCATATAATACGTAGCCTTTTGAATTTGGTCTTTTTCACCAAGCATAATGTATTTGAGATGTATCTGTGTTGTGTGTATCAGTAGTTTATTCTATAAAGGATAAAGTTATTCTCAATTTTTTAGCAATCGTGAATAAAGCTGCTATAAACATTTGCATTTAGGTGTTTGCATAAATGTAAATTTTCATTTCCCTTGGGCAACTGCCTAGAAATGGGGTTGCTGGGTCATATGGTAAGTTTATATTTAACTTGTAAGAAATCAGCAAACAAAATGACTATACCATTTTGATTCCCACCAGTGGTTTATGAGAGCTACAGTTGCTCTGCATTCTTGGAACACCTGGCATCATGAGTTACTTTTTTGTATATTAGAGAACAGGTTTTACACTATGATAAAGATTGTCGTAATGAACACTCTGATATTTAATGTCAAACAAGTAATATTATGGGCTTCTTTAAGTTTGGAGTTTTTGTCTGGATTCTTTCAGGCTTTGTTTGTATCTTTGGCCAGGGAATGTTGGGTGACTCACTTTGTCTTCTTCTAGGTGGATGGAAAGGGATCTATCAAAGAGCTCTTTCCTACAGGAAAACAGCTGGAGCCCTTAGTCGCACCTCTAGCAGATGGAAAAGTGGCCGTGGGTCAGGATGATCTTACTGTGGTGCTCAATGAGGAGGGAATCTGCACACAGAAATGTGCCCTGAACTGGACAGACATACCAGTGGCTATGGGTGAGAACAGCAACAGCTATTGTTTCCCACTTAGTACTGGGGTTATATGTCATCCCTGTGGCATGGAGTCCCACTCATAGAGTTAGACTGCTTCTGTCATTCATTCATTCAGTTCCCTTCTTTTAAGTTTTAGGACCATTAAAAATGAGATAATCTGGGGCTAAAGCAGTGGCTCAGCAGTTAGAGTACTTACCTGGCATGCACAAGGACCCGAGGTCGAACCCTAGCAGCACTTATACAACTGGGTGTCAGAGAAACCAAAATCAGATGAAAAATAAATAAAAATTGATTCTCTCTTTCTCTCTCTCTTGGAAAAAATTAAAAAAAAATAATCTAACCTTTGTTACTCCAGAGGGGAAATAATGTAAGCAGAAATGTACATTTTAGGAAATGATTGTTTACTGCTGTTTTTACTTAGTTCCTTTTCTTCCACCTTCTTCTTAATGGGTATGTGTGTGTGTGTGTGTGTGTGTGTATCCTCTGCCTAATAGACTATAGTTGGAAATTAGTGGAAATTCCTTATTTATTCCTTTAATGTATATAACTTCATATAAAGAATTTTTTATTGTTGCCATCGTTTTTGTAGTGTTGAGGCACAGACTGCATTTAGGTGTCAGTTTCTGTCGTACACATTAGATGTTTCTGTTGCTATGTCTACCTTAGACTCCCAATTCTCTGCAGTGGTATTGCCTGAAAGCATAATGATCACTTTTGCAACAATTTCTTTGTGGTCAGAAGGGTGAACCTTTTTAAATAGTTAATGCTGTGGAGTAAGGCACAGACATGCTTTCTGTCTCTAAGGATTCAAGGTTGAGAGACAAGTATTACATCTTGAATAAAGACAAAAAAATAAGTCACCACTTACAGTATTAATTGGAGTGCATTAAAATTCAGCAGTTCACAGGGAGTGAAGTTTTTGTGAGTTAGGAAGAAGTTTCACTGTATGGGTATATGGACCAGACTAGGTGGAGAGTTTGGAACCTTGCTAAAAAAAAGTAAAATAAAATAAAAAAATTCCTTTCATTTCATGTAGAAAGAATAACATGGAAATGTAAAAGACATGCTGATATGTGAAAGCCGTTACAGATACTGACCTGGCTGATGGTCTGAATTATGGAGGAATAGATAGTACCAATTGTTAGAGGTCCATGGAAAGATCTAAAAGGCCAGCAGATTCCTCAGTGGTAGAATGACTTAATAAAAGCATTGTATTCTGGTGGCAGTTAGAGGAAGGTAAATAAAAAGGAAGGTCAATCAGAAATAAGGTAAATCAAAAGGGAAGTGTTTTGTTTATTTTTCAAGAGAGGGAGATAGAGTGAGAGAGAAAGAATCAATTTTATTTATTTTTTCATTTGGCCTTTATTTCTCTGACACATAGTTGTATATATGCTATTGGGGTTTGAACCTGGGTCCTTGCGCATGCTAGGCAAGTGCTCTAACCTCTGAACCACCGCTCCAGCCCCAGGACAGTGTTTTAAAAGGCCCAAGATTCTGTATGTTAGTAAGTATTAGAAATACAATAAACACATGGTCTGAGGTGGATAAGCAACTTTAATCCCATGAGAAGGTAGGTGGGCTTTCAAGGGGGCGGGTTCTGAAGTTGGCCTACGGGTAAAGAAAATCCTCGGTATTTATCCTGGCTGTGGAAAGTCAAAGAAGGTAACAGGTTACAGGAAATGGGCAATGGGCGGAAGTTATAGGAAATGGGTGGAGCTTACAGGTGTAAGGAGACAGTGTTGGGGAATTTTAAACATGGCTTCCTCCCAGTCTCATGGTTCTCTGACTTAAGATGGCTTAAGATGGCTTCGTTTTATATGGGCCCCTTTAGGCTGCATTCTGAAAATGGACCATCAGACTTCCTATTTCTAACATGTTCGGGAGGCTAAGGAGCTTCACAGGAGGTTTTCTGATGTTCTAGGGAACCATGTTTTCCTTTCAGGGGAGAAAAACAATAGGTAGATTAGATGAAGATGCATATAAAAGCTCTGAAGAGTATTTCTCATTCCCCAACATGACAGTTCCTGTTATAAAACCTTTGCTAGTTCCCAGTACCTTCGACAGTGCTGCTCAAAAATGTTTCAGTGCCTTAACATACCGAGCCACATTTTGAACCACTTCTGTGAAGCTGTGTCTGGGCTGCAGACAGGAATAGCTACTCTTCCCAGATGTACATAACCCTCTGAGATATTGTTGTCATGGCATCCTGTCACTCAGATTGTAGTGAGTGATCTGTCTCCTGTTTTCATGTAGGAGTTCTGAAAGGGCTAGACTCATGTCTTGATTCTCTTTGAATCCTTACTATATGCAGTAGAGGGCCTAAAACATCAGAGCCTCTTAGGAAATGCTTGTTGAATAAATAAATCATTATCTTTGTCAACTGTTCGTTCATTACATGTCTGCTATACACCAGCCACTTTGACAAGTTTTGAAGATATGAGGTCCAGATGATCTGTTATCAAAGAGTTGGGGAAACTGAACAAATAAGATGACAACCAGACTGCTTTCTATTATGGATTACCATCTTTAAAAGATCAAATTAGACCTTATATAAGTATGACAGATTTTAAAAGGAGAAAATTTTTTTTGTATATTTATACAAGTTATCACTAAAGAAAGTTGTACTAACTTTTCAAAATAAGGCCAACATAAAAGGAAAGGAAAAAATCCAATATAAAACAACATGCTTTTGAGTTTTATTTTATTATTATTTTTGTTAAGATGAAAAATATTAGCTTCACTAGGCATGGTTGGCATATGCCTGTGATTCCAACAACTTGCAAGTTCAAGACCAGACTTGGCAACTTCTTAGCATGATCGTTAGCAACTTAGTGAGACCCTGTCTCAAAATAAAAAATAAAAATAAAAAGGACTGTGGGTGTAAGTCAGTGACAGCACCTCCTACGTTCAATCCCCAGTGCCCCCCAAAATCAGCATAATAATTACAGTAAAATTCAAACTGATGGAAATGTGGCTTAGACCTCAAGTTATTCATTTTTTAGTTCCTTCTAGCCTTGAGATCTTATGATAGTGTTCAGAGAATAAATTTAAATATAATAGTAATGCTTTTTATCAGAAAATAGGTAATTAAGAATATAAATTGATACCATGTTACCCATACCAAGGTGCTATTTATAGGAATATAGTCTTTGGGGTTAAATTTCTGTATAATTATGCCAGCTAGTGATGTGCTTTTTAACTCTTTTTTTTTTTTACATTGAAATTTTTTTTATTTTTATTTTTTTTTAATTATTTTTATTTTTTTAAGAGAAGGACAGTGTGAGAGAGAGAGAGAAAGAGAATCAATTTCCACTGAGATCAAATGGCCTTCGTTGCTCTGACACTTAGTTGTGTACATGGGTTGCTGGGCTTTGAACCCATGTACTTGTGCATGCCAGGCAAGCACCGTAACCAACAAGCCACCGCTCCAGCCCCCTTTTTTTATTTTTAAACATGGCAAAAAACACATAACATCAGCTTCCAACACAAATGTTGGAGGGGATGAGCCAGCCAAGGTGGCACATGCATATAGTCCCAGACTTGGAAGACTGAAAGAGGAGGAATCCAAGTTTGAGGCCAGTGTCAGTAAACTTCTTTTTTCTTTTCTTTTTTTTTTTTTTTAAAGAGAGAGGGACAGTGAGAGAATCAATTTTATTTAGTTTTTCATGTGGCTTT
>PVKS010015625.1:16271-45693 GCA_004027875.1 Aplodontia rufa | reverse complement strand
AGTTTGTTTTAAGATAAGTTTTTACAAAATAGTAAAAAAAAAAACTTGACATTTTTAAAGTTTTTGTAGAAATTGCAGTAAACTAAGGTTAATTTGTATTGAAGAAAGAAAAATTTGGGCTGGAGCAGTGGCTCAGCAGCAAGGATGCAGGTTCGAACCCCAGCACCACATCCCCAAGGAAGGGTAGGAGCAACGAAAGCCACACGAAAAGCTAAATACACTTGATCCCCCGCCCACTGTTCGTCTCTCTCTAAAAGAAAACAGATAAATTTTTAATAAATTCAGTGTACCCTACGTGTACAGTCCTTATAAAGTGTGCAGTCGTGTGCAGTACCGGCCTAGGCCTGCACATTCTCACTCCACTCACAACTTCCAGTCCTACAGGTAAGTGTCTGTCCAGCTGTACCTTCCCCTCCCTTCTCCTTAATCCTTTACACTATAGCGTAACTGTTCCTTTTCTTTGTTTACACGTTTGTTTATTTGTGGTGCTGGGGATCAAAGCCAGCACTTCACACAGGCAGGCGAGGCCCCAGCCCATATGTGTGTTGAGAGACACGAGCGTTTGCATTGTTTTGTGATTCCCTCAGGGTTCAGTGCAGTAACATGGACCCATGGACCCTGGTGTAGTAGGCTGCATCGAGGAGGTCTGTGGAAGTACACTCGAGTTTTGCACAGTGAAATCACCTAAGGATGCATTCCTCAGAACACAATAGTGTCCTTAAGCAGCGTGTGACTATAGGAATAAGGCCAGCTTCACAACTGACATGTTCTGAGTAGCTCATGTCTTTTCCCCGCTAGCCTTCCCTTACAGCTTTCTTCTGTGTTAAATAAGTGTTCTCTAGTGTACCATTTTGTTTTCGTTGCTAGTCCTCTATGCTCTTAGCCATTTTTCCTGGAGATGTTAGTCGACATGCTGATTTAAGAAAATATAGTTCAGATCGGTAGCCATTGAAGGTCAGCAGGGTGTGAGAGTTTTGCTCCTGCAGAGCTCCGTTCCCTCATGCTGCTCTTGTCAGACAAATTATATGCCCAGCAAAGTCAGTAGTTTTGTTTCATATAGATGTCTTTTAATTAAAATAGGAGAACCGTAAACCAATACACATTTATCCTGTATTTTATATTTAACCTATGTGGTTACCTTTATCTGTGTTCTTTTTCTTCTCATGGATGCGAGTTATCATCTAGAGTCTTCTTCTTTCAGCCATAGAGACTCCTGTTAGTTTTTATTGTACATCAGGTCATTTGGTGATGAGTTATCTGTTTTTATTTACCTAGGAACATCTTAATTTTTCCCCCATTGTTGAAGGATAATCACATTAAATGTAGAACTCACGGTTGGCAGTCTTCTTTCCCACGTTTCGTATGTCATCTCGTGCCCGTTGCCCTCTGGTCTCTGTTGAGAAAGCAGCTTTCATCTCACCCCAGATTCTTGGACAGCATGAGCCAGTTCTCGCTGCTTTGGTTCTGTCCTGGGCTCCCACGTAACGCAGTTGGATTTGCTGTGTCTTAGAGGGGATCTCTGTGAGTTGGTTTTGCTTGGCGTTCCTTGGGCTTCGTGGATATGCAGGGAATGATTTGCTATCGATTTTTGAGGTTTTGGTCCTTTGTCTCTTCAAATGAATATTCTGCTTTTCTCCTTTTCCTTCTGGGATTCCCATAATGCTGGGGTCCCCCAGCTCTGAGGGTCTCTTCATTTTCCTTCATTCCTTTTCTTTTCTGTCTCTGGCACTGTATTCGTTGCTTTATGGAAGAGAGAATTTTCAAAGGTCTTTACCATTTTCACCGATTTCTCCCCCATTCAGATTTTGTATTTCTGCATGTGTCAGCTTGGGAAAGTTTGTGTTTCTGGGAATTGCATCTTCATGTTCTAATTTTACACAATATCTGTCTTTCTCATATCTCTGTGGGTTCATTAGAGGTATCTATTCTTTTTATTTTTTTAAGAGAGAAAGAGAATCAATTTTATTTATTTACTTTTTCCCCCGACACAGTTGCGTATGTGGTGTTGGGGTTGGAACCCAGGTCCTTGTGCATGCCAGGCCAGTGCCTTTCTGCTGAGCCATAGCTCCAGGCTCTTTTCATCCCTGATACTGGTTCTTTCTGCCCCCTGTCCCCATTTTCTCCTTATCTGTGTTGTGCTGGGGGTTGTCAGTTTGTTAGATTTTTAATAGAAGCTTTTGTCACTTTTGGCTCTGTTGCGTTATTTTATGTACTCTTATTTCCTCCATCCTGTTTTCTTTAGGTTTAACATGCTGGTTCTCTAACTTATGATGATGAGTATTTCTGTTTGGGGCTGTTAGCTGTTTCTAAGTACAGTATTTAAGACCATGAATTTCCCACTTAGCAAGGCTTTGGTAGCATTCCACTTTTTTTTTTTTTTTTTTTAAAGGAAGAGACAGAAGCAGTTTCATTTAGCTTTTCATGAGACCTTCATTCCTAGAACACTTGGTTGTGTATGTGGTGCTGGGTTTGAACTCACACACTCACGCATGCCAGGCAAGCACTGTAACCGCTGAGCCACTGCTCCAGCCCCCTTCCGCATTTTTTGATAAACATTTTTACTATTCAGTAATTTTTTGCTCTAATTTCATTTATATTTCTATAGGTATACTACGTTTCTAAATATCTGGGAATCTTTATTTTTTTATTTTGTTTTTGTTTTTAAGAGAGGGACAGTGAAAAAAAGAATCAGTTTTATTTAGTTTTTCCTTTGGCTTTCATTTCTCCCACACTTAGTTGCATACATGGTGCTGGGATTCAAATCTATGTCCCAGCGCATGCCAGGCAAACTCCGTAACTGCTGAGCCACTGCTCCACCCTAGCATTTGGGAATCTTGTATTAGACTTCAGTTGTTAATTTTTTTTATAAAAGTTAGGATAAGTAAAGTATGTTTATTCAAATCTTTTGTGTCTTTCTAGGTTGAGGGAATTCTCTCAGCCTTTTATTTGCTTTTTTCTTGCTGAAGGAATCTTCATGTGCCTTCATTTTTAGCATCTGTTTGTGCTGGGTGTGGATTGCTCAGGTGATGGTGGTTTTCTTTCTGTGTTTTAAAGGTGATGCTGTCTTTGGGTCTGATAGGCCATCTTTGTTCCTGTGTGATGTGTGCTTTTCATCTGGTGCCCTTCTAGACTTCATCTGTGGTTCTCTGAGACTCTCAAATGACTTGTCTAAGAGTCATTTGAATTTCTGCTTAGTTCTGAGTGTCTTGAGCTCTCTGTCCTGCTGTGGGGTTCTCGAGCTGTTTCTTTTCGTTGTGTTGGCCTGTCTGCAGTCCGCGGAGGAGCCTGTTAAGGAATGCTTTCCCTCTGCACCATGCATTTTATTTCTGGCCGTAATATTTGACTCTTCTTAGCGTTTCTGTGTCTTTACTGGAGTTCTCCATCTGTTTGTGAAGTCATCCACCCTTTTCCAATTTGTCTTGGTAACATCTCGTAGGGGACATTTGATAACGATAGTACCATGATCTCAGTCACTTTTGAGCTTCAGTTCTGTTGATGGTTTTGTTTCTGCACAGTGATCTCTGTGGATTCATAGTTCTTGTTTCAATGCCAGATGAGCACAAGAGACTGAGATGCGTAGTACTTCCTTTCGCCTAGACATGGCCATGGGTTTCTCCTGCAGCCAATGTGGAGGCCTAGTCAATCTGGTCACCTCAAGCTGTGCCTAGGTTTTGTTCTGTGACTGCCCTCCTCTCCTTGAGCTGCAGATTCCTGCCAGGAGCCTTCAGCTGTCCCTAAGTGCCTGAGGCACAGAGCACTTCCGTCTCTGTGCCCTTGCCTTTCGCTGGCAGTAGACTGCTGTTGGTTTTTACTTCGTTCTTGTTGGACTGGAGCAAGGGTACAGCGGGCAGTGGGGGCAGGATGGCTCTCTGGCCTTCTACTTCTGTCTCTGTCTTGGGCCTCTGTACCTCAGCCTTGGGATTCATTCCCCTGCCCCAGGTCACAGAGATTTTCCCCCACACTGCCCTTCCCTCAGCACTAATGGGCCAACAGGGTTGGCCCTCCCCGCCCCCCATGGAAGCCTGAGAGAAACAACAGATGGGCGGTGGAGGTTCAGTTTCTGCCTTTCCCACGGGGAAGGTTGTCTGCCCTGTGTTGCCGAAGTCTTCCTCACGAGTCACTTTCTGTACGGTTATGCTGGCTCACGCACTGCCCTGGGCCAGCCTGTGGGGCTAGATGGTTTTCTCTCCTTCCCACAGTGGATTCACTGCGCCCCCAGCTTTGCTTGGACAGACCCACCTTTCTGTGAATTGCTTTTGATTGTCTTGCAGCCTCAGTTCACTGACCAGTTCAAGAAAAGTTGTGTTTTGCAATTTATTCAGCCCTTTAATCCACACATGAACAGCTCTGTTCTTCCTGAGCCGCTGACCTGTTTTCCCTGTTGGGCTTTTGTAGTAATAGAATCATGGGGTTAGCAGAGTGGGTCTTTAGCTGGGGCAGGTTCTGACGTGGTTTCGGAGCAGACCACAGATGGCATCATCCAGGATGAGCAGAGCTGGGTCTGATGTGGGCTGGTGCCACCCACCTTGTGGCCTGCAAAGGTGCCCTTAGATGGTGATCTCATGCCCTAGTGCAGACATATTCTAGGACAGTAGCAAAAGCCTGCCAGCTGTTCCATCACGTCTGCAGCTCGTGTGGAGGGGTGAGGGTAGACCAAGCTCATGGCTGGGAGACAGGGAGATGTCAGTAGGTGAGAATGAACCAGGGGACACAGCAGAGCCAGCTTGCTAAGTCCGGAGGTCTATCCCAGGTCCTTGCTGTCATCACACCCTGCCCTGCGTGTGGTTTGTGTGTGACAGCCCACAGCTCACAGATCTGCTGCCATGTGTGGCTCCTCAGATCATATGTGTTGTCCAGCCCCCTCTCCGCTCACTCTGGAGAGAGCGCACACTTCCTGTGGCCCTGATGCTGGGGGCCTGCTATTTTAGAAGTTTGGTAAACATATGTGTTCCTTGTAGTATCTGAGTGGTAAACTTTTTTGCTTCACATATCCAGGAATTTGAAGAAAATGAAGCTGCAGAGTGTCCAGAGTGGCCATCTTTTGGAAAGTCATGAGGTGATGAAATTTAAACTTAAAAAAAAAAGGGAACAGTTCTTGAGAAGTTCATTGTTGGTCAGATGAAGGCCTTGTTCCTGTGGTCTGAAAATGAACTGAAAGGCCAGCAGAAGAATGCCTGGGGGTTGACAAGATTGGGCTGACAGTTTCTGTTCCCCAAGTCTGCATTCTCCCTGTTCCATTCACCTTGACCACGTCAGCTCTCTCCAGGCAGACAGCTGAGCCCGTGAGGGCAGAGGCATCTCTTCACCCCCCGGTCTGTTTCTTACTAAAATAAAGTCACATCTTTTCATTTTATTTTCATAATTCCAAGGAGATGGTTTTTCCATTTGCTGTGCAGACCTTCTGAACGGAGTTTTGGCCACCTGCACAGTGGGGCATCAGCTCTCCCAAGGTGCCCAGCAGAGCACCTCTGCTTGTATCTCTTCTGCTTTTGAGGTTCCAAGTGAGATTTTGTTTAGGGAAGAAAAAAATGGTGCTGCGTGTATGGGAAATGCTAACAAAAGATCTGGTTTGTGTTCTTCGGAGGAGGGGGTCGTTGAGTTTGTAACCTGCCAAGCCCTTTGCTTCTGTGGTTATTTTTCCTTCTTTCTGGTTTTGGGGTGGCTGAGTATGTGCGTTGACTTCTTTTCTTAAGGAACCTCAGGGAGAAATTTTCTTGGATCTTAGAAATACCAGGTTGTCTTCTTTAGCCATAGTTTTGTTTTTACCTGAAAATCCCCCACCTCTTTTCTTTAGTGGAATGGCCTGCCTTGCTCTGGCCTCCGGAAAGCCTAGAAGTCGTCTGTGGCCTGCTTTTTGGAATGGCTACAGAACTGACTGTTTTCTGTGTTGCACTCACCTCTGCTTTTGCAGTGTTGAGGTGACAGTGCTTTGGGTAGTCTTGGCCTTCGTAGCTTTGATGGCCTCTTCTGCCCTGCAGGATCAGTAACATACGCTAATAGCTAAGTGTCTGGAGTGGAACATGCAGTGTTATTCCAGTTCTGACTACTTCTGATTTAGAGAAGGTGGCGGACAGAAGAAAGAAGTTGATAGAAATGGTGGCACCGGAAAAGATGAAAAGTATAGGTAACAAGTTTTCCGTTCTCAGCCTGTTGATGTTGCAGGTTGAAGGTTGAATTAAACTGTGAGTATCTGCAGGCACCTTGAATGTGACCTTACTGTGGGTAATAGCATAGTTCCAAAGGAGGTATTTGAAGATCTGGCTCCTGTGAGATGTCTTTGCATTAGGAATAGAAAATTAGCATTGAACATGTTAGCCAAGAATGTAACTATTCTGCCTTATCTAACCAAGGTAGTATCTTCCTTTAATGTCTAGGATTTAAAATTAGAGTGCAGATGATTAGTTAGTTATTTTACTAAAGCAATAGTTGTAAAAACTTACAGATTCTAAAAGCCAACATAAATATCGTGAAGAATGGTGTTGAGAGAATTTGATCCAATAGCAGATAAAATGGAGTCATATTTTCTGGGAATAAAAGTTTTGTTTAGTGCTGGAGAGGCAGCTGAGCAGTTACGGTGCTTGCCTGGATGTGCGAGGACGTGGATTTCTACCCGAGCAGCATGTACACAATGATGTGTCAGAGCCATGAAAGCCACATGAAAAACTAAATAAAAGTTGATTCTCTCTCACTGTCCCTCACACTCTTTAAAAAAAAAAAAAAAAGTTTTGTTGATGTGATCTACATTGTGATCCCTTATTATCAAGAGGGCTTATATCATGTTGATACGTCATTCTTATTGTTATTACTGGAAGGGGGTAGGGATTGAACTCAGGAGCAATCTACCTCTGAGCCACATCTCCAGCCCCTTGTTTATCTTTTATTTTAAGACAGACTCTTAAGAAGTTGCTGAGTCTGGCTTTGAATCTTGCAATCCTCCTGCCTCAGCCTCCTTCTGAGTTGCTGGGATTACAGGTGTGTGTCACCACGCCTAGCTTATTATCTTTGTGTGTGTGTGTTTCCTGGAGATTGAACCCAGCTCTGGAACATGCCTGCGTGAGCACACCGTCTCAGCTACAACTGCAACACCTTGTAATTTTTATATTTTCACTTGTGTTTTCCTGTTAATCCTTTATTTTCCGCATTAACAGGATAAGTCTGAATGATTTTCTGTTCCTTTTGTGGTATTTCAAGGTAACATTGTAACGTACAGATTGTTGTGGCGTCTCTCTTCAATATTAAACCTATTTGCAAAGCATTAATGAAGACATAAAATGAACTAGATTCAAAGTATCACCTCTCATTGAATTTGCTTTAGGAACTTAGGCTGATATGCTTGGTTAAATGGTAGGATTTGTGTGTGTGTTTGTGTACCAGGGATTGGTACCAAAGCAACCATATCCCTGGCCCTTTTTTTTATTTTGAGGCAGGGTCTCACTAAGTTGCTTAGGGACTCACTACATTGCTGAGGCTGACTTTGAACTTGGGATCCACATTATAGGTATGCGCCACCACGCCTGGCAGAATGCTAGGATTATTATTGTAGTCTAGTAATTTTTAAATTTTTTGTTTTTATCAAAAGTAAAACTAAGCTTAATAGCTTGAATTTGCATCTGTAATTAAAGACTGATCACACTTGAATAAAAAAGTCCATTAACTTTTTCAAATAATAGTTCACTTTTAAGAATTTGTTTCCTCGGTGTCCTTAACTTTGATTATAGACTGCTGGATATAGCCCAGAGCTTAGTGACTACTTTATTGCATATGTTTTGAAGAACTAAGATGGTCATTTACATTTTCTTTGGCTGCTGTAGACTCCCTTGCTTTTCTAGATTTAGGAATCCAAATCTCCTTAGGGATTAATGCTCTCTGAGGAGCTCAGCATAACTCAAAGTGAAAATTAAAATTGACAGAGGGTTCTTGTCCATATGATAATCTGCAGAGTCCTGACCTTTATGTCACAAAACCTTCAGACACCAGCAAGGACACTTGGTTGTCTCTAGTTGTATCTTGCACTTTGCATGGTTCATGGTGATATTGCCAACTGGAGCATTCTGTTCTGGAAGAACAGAAATCATCAAGTTATTTTTATTCCTCCACTGTCAAGTTATTCAGGGAGCCAGGCATGGTGAACCTTGGGAGGTTGAGATAGGAAAATTTTAAGTTCAAGGCCAGCCTGAGCAATTTAGCAAAACGTCTCAAAATAGAAAGTAAAACAGGCTGGGTAGAATGACCCTAGATTCAGTCTCTAGTAACAAAAGACAAGTTGTTCAGCAAATTCTTTGGGGTTTTTGTTTTGGTACCGGGAATTGAACCCAGGGCACTTAACCGCTGAGTTTCTTAGGGACTTGCTAAGTTGCTGAGGCTGGCTTTGAACCTATAGGCCACCTGTCTCAGCCTTCCCAGCCACTGGGATTATAGGCGTACACCACTATGCCCAGTGTTCAGCAAATTCTTGAATGTCTTTAAGTGCAAGGTCATGCTCAGAACCAGAGGCATAAGCTCTATAACACTGGGACCCTACCCTCAGGGGTGTCTGCTGCCTCTTTGTGTACAGTAGCACTCCAGGGCTGGCTGGAAAGGCAATTCCTGGCAATAAAAAGAGAAATAGCTTTTTGTTTGACTTTGTGTTTTGACACTTTATCTTTGATCCTAATAACCCCTCCCCAGCATTTGAAGGACTAAACAACCTTGTCTCCTGCTTGCTCAGCTGAGGAACTGAAGAAATTTAACAAGGAAATGGAAATAATCATATTTTTAAATCTTGCCCAAGAATTTGATTATAATTAGTCATGAAACACTTTCTGGAGTAATTTTGGAAGTACTGGCTATAACTTCAAAAAATTAAACATAGAATTACATTACGATCCACCAACTCCACTTCTAGGAATATACCAAAGACTTGGAAACAGGATCTTTGAGAAGTATTGGTAGTTAGCAACTTCAGTCACAATAGCTGAGAGGTAAAAGCAACCCAAGCCTCTGTCAGCTTATGAACAGAGAGCAAGATGTGATAGAGCAGAATACTGTTCAGTCTTGGAAAGAAGGAAATTCTCTGTGTGCTCCAACATGGTGAGCCTTGATGTTAGGATGCACTCAAGCCACTCACCAGTCATTAAGAGGACAAATATGTGATTCCACTTTCATGAAATGCTATAGTAGTCAAATTCACAGATACAAAAAGGAGTCTAGTGGGGACGAGGGACTGAGATGGAGGTTGAGAAAGTGGAATTACTTAGATGGAGAAAGTGCTTCAGTTTGGGAAAATGGAAAACAATCCTGGAGGTGATGGCAGTGATGGTTTTGCAAAGCTGTGAATGTACTTAGTGCCCCGTGGAACAGAGCACTTAAAAATAGACTTGTGTGTATTGTACAACTGTAAAAATGCTCTCAGATGCTGTTTGCTAATACCTTATTCAGGACTTTCGGGAAATCTGACTACGCAACACACACACACTGAACTGTCATTTCTCAAGGACAGAGTCCACAGGTGGGCCCAGTGAGAGCCAGCATGCTTCTGGGGCCTGGGTTGTATCCTGTGAGCAGGGGTGGGTGCCGTGAGGAAGGAGCCTCCCAGAGCACAGCTGATGCCCCCAGCAGTTCACATAGAACAAGGGATAGAAGCAGCAATAGATAAGTGAAATGTCAAAGGCCATTCAGTAATCACATTTGTCAGTTTTTAATGTTGTGTATGTGTACGCTTTCTTGTTTTTAATAATCGCGTTAGCATGAGCTGTTCCCCCACTAATGGTGACCCTTGGCCCTGTGTGTAGGCTGGTAGATAACATCTGTTGCAACTTAGAAGTTGGTGTGTTTTAAGCAGAGGGAGAGAGCATTTCATAAATACCTGGTTTATTTCTTCGCACACTTCCCATGCAGGAGAGGAAGCTTGTTGCAACGGAGCATAGCCGGGTGGCTCAGCACTGGCTTTCTCCCTGTTTGTGAAAAAATAGTCCCTTTGGCCCTTCCAGCCAGGTTGAAGCTGGAGGTAAGAAGAGGACCCTAGGTGGGAGTCCTTAAAATGTAAAACGCTATGAGACATGTGTTCAGAATTACATCAGCCCTTGATTTTTTTTTTTTTTTTTAAACTGGCTCAGAATACATTTTCTGACCCCTGGAAGATCCTTCACATTGTCTCTTCCTGGGCTCTGTTTCCAGATGTTTCCAGCAGGTGGATGAGCTGTTGACCACTGTGATTCCTCTCTGTTGCCTCCAGCATTATATCCATAAGTATTTTACCTTTGCACTTAACCCTTACAAGACTGACTCCAGCCCGTTCTCTTCCATTCTGACTTTTTTCTGGTAAACCTTCCTAAGAGTCCCCTGAATCTGTGGCATATTTGGGTACCTCCATTTTTTGCTGTGTGACACAAAACCCTGTTTTGCGATTGTCTGTTTCTTCCCAGTTACATTCAGCAGATACTTATCAAGAACTACTGCATTCAGAGCATCGGAGAACCAGTTAACAACCCCAACTCCATCAGCCGTCACCTGGGAATGTTCCTGACCTTCTTGAAGACCTTTTTTGTAGTTAATCAATTTTTCCCATGTCTTGCCTTTTGCCACTTTGCTTGTCTTGTGCACCTGTTTGCTGCTGGGATAGCGGCTAAGCGTGATTGAGGGAGTAGAGCATTTGTGCAGCCTTGTGAGCCCCAAGGTGATCTGACCTTGGCACCCCTTTTCCTGCCTGGTAAACTTGGGCCAGGAGATTCAAGCTGCAGACCTTGAGTTTTCATCCTGGAAAGTGGAGATCACCCAGTGAGTGGTGATGGGTCCGTGGGTGTTGGTGGCTGAGGGACGCTTTGCCTTGGTGTCTGTGTCTGGCACCTTATGTAATCTACTTGCTTTCAGAAACTATAAGATAATCCCTGGGATGCCCCCTTGGACATTTGGTGAAGAAGAGAAAGGAAATTGCAAAGAGTTAACCAATGAATGGGTGGTTCCTTCTGAGGGAAGATGATTAATCACAGCGTGAACATTCTTAGTTTCCTGAGTGACATTAATCATGGAAAACGACAAATACAGGAAACACAGAAACCAACCCCTGAACTGTTTCCACATGGGATGATATCACTGTGAAAACCTGTTTGTTTCTGTGGGTGGAGTTTTTAGTGAGGAAAACGGCGTGATCTCTTTGGTGTCAACCACCCTTCACAGCTCCCTCTGACTTCCTGGATCCTGAGTCCTCCGTTCCCCATCTATTCATGGTGATACCTGTCTATTTAATTACTTGGAGTCAACCCCTTCCTCTGATTTTGAAGAAGTGTTCCTGCTACTCTGATCTGTCTCGATGCCCTGGTTTTCTTACTTTGGGACCCCCTAAGCGTCCTACCTCAGATCCAAGTGTCCTCCATTGGTGAAAGTTCCCAAATGCATTGACTCTGAGTTGTGGTCCTCAGCCTCAGCCTGCATCAGCATCATGTGGGCCTGTTGTCATCCTCCCCGAACCTCAGGTGGCCAGTCTATGGCCTAAGGAGCACTTTGTTAAAAGTCCCCTAGTGATTCCATTGAGGCAGGGCAAGTACCCTTTCTGTAGCCAGCACACGCTGCACTTGACCCCTCAAGTACAGCACTATGATGTATCCCTTGGCTTCATCAGGCTGGTCTTATTTAGGTTTAGGAAATTATAATTAGGTATCTGGAGTTGAGTTAAAGTAACATAGTCTCGTTAGTTGGCACTTTCTTTTTGTCTTAAAATAGTGCTATCTGTTTAGGCTCCTTACTACTTTTCATACTTAATATTTTTAGGCTGGTTCTCCGTGAAAAGATAGCTATTAAAGTATATCATTTTAACTGAAGGAAGCACAACTTCCGGTGTTCTTCGTGTTGATTTCCAAAGTGCTTATGTGCCCTTGGATTTTTAACATCTTCATTTCGTGATTTTCCATTTTTTGCTCAGTCTATTTCTGACATTCCTGAGTTATTTAGCAGTACCAAGAAATTATTTGTGTGCTTCACGGACTGAAATGACTTTTGCATTTCCCATTCTTAGGTTTCTTTTTGCTCGTTTAAGAATGAGTTATTTGCAGCTTTGTTCTCCCCAGTGCTGGCGTGTGCCAGTAGCCACACAGTAGAGTTCCTGGTCCACTTGTGCTGGCCGGGCACTGCCCCGGTTCACACTGGAGGGCAGGGTGCACGTGCTCAGCTGGAATCTGGAATGTGGCACCTGGTTCTCTGTTATATGATGACATCAGAGATGCTAAAAAGGGACCTGAATCACAGGAAACATCAACTGTTCAACCTTAGTTTAGATTTAGTAGTTTTTATGTTTGGGTTTTTAGGGAGATAACTTGAATAAAAGGTTTGAGGAGAATTATCCTGGCTGTAGGGTTGGCCAGTGGCAGTGTGCAGTAACAGAAGTAGAAACCAGAGAAGCCATCAGGGTAGTCCAGATACAGGAAATCACTGGAAATCAGGCAGCTCAGGAGAACAACCCGGAGGCGGAGCTCAGGAAGGAGTTGGCAGATTGGATGTGAGTGTGTGTGACGAGAGGAGCTGGGCAGTCCAGGCTGATGAGACTCTCAATTGCCAGAAGAGGCCACTGGAGGCCTGTGACTCCTGCCATCGTCACTGATGAAGTCAGGACACTTATCTGGTGTCCTGTTCTCCCTTTGCGCCATCTGCCTCCCAGGGTGGGGATGAACCTGGGAGGGGGAGGAGGATGCTCTGCAGAAAGCAGGTACATAGGGTTGGGAGCTTGAATATCGGGTCTGTTCACTTATCAAATGTGCCTTAAGTGTCAGGTGCTATGCTGGGGTCCAGGTAGAGGCACCTCCCTTGAGGGTCCAGAGGAGTGCGGGGTTGGGGATATAAGGGATCACAGCTGTAGCGTCTCACATAATGAACACCTCACGTGGAGGCGTTGGCAGTACCGAGGCAGTATTTTTAAACTTCTTCACGGTGACCTACTCTAAGAGACTAATCGGTACCCAGGCATGCTATGATCTCTAATTTCTTGTCGTCTATTTTGTTTAAAATAAATAATTATTGATCAGTAGCCATGAAATTGCATTTGCATCCCAGAGTTTGAAAGCCACTGTTTGTGAGGTGCATTTCAAAGAGGGTCAGCATCCAGAGAGGGAGAACACAGCACCTACCCATCACCCCACTGAACAGCGCCAGGATCCGCTAAATGGCCATGGAAGAGGACCTTCTGATCTGGACCAGTGTGGAAACCAGTGTCTGTAGCAGCTGGAACAGCAAGAACACTACTCAGACACTTGTGTTTTGAGTGATTGGCAATTTTGCATGGCCTGGGCAGTGTCTGGTCTGGTGGAATGTTGTGGTTTCAGGCAGACATGGGAAGAAGCCCAAGTGCAGTCACCAAGGACAGTGTAACCCTCCCTCCTGTTTGTTGTGCTGTGGCTGCTATCTTCAGGGAGGAGCTGTGTCTGATGAGTGGAGCACAATTTGGGGGTGTAGGGGATCATCCACACTCATCGCCCAGCTTCAGGAATGGGCAGCTCAGGAAGATAGTCCATGCAGCAGGGTTTGGACGGACTCATTCTTAATAAGCTTCCTTAAACAGATGGCGTTCCACTTCCATTGGAGTTATGCCCCAGTAATAAATAGTAAACCCATCCTGAGTTGAAAACACAGGAAGTCGAAAATGCCCTGAGTACACTTGCTTAGCCTCACACACACCGCGGAGCCTCTGATGCTCCCCCTCGCATCCTGTGGCTGACTGGGAGCTGTGACTTGCTGCCTCTGTCCAGCATCGTAAGAGAAGGTCAGACTGTGTTGTCAGCCCAAGAAAAGATCCAAATTCAAAATCTGAAGTACGGTTTCCATTGAAGGCGTATCACATTTGCACCTTCTAAAGTTGAAAAATCATGAACTGAATCATCGTAAGTTAGCGATCATCTGCATTTCAGTTTAGTTACATTAAGTTTGTGTGATGAAGAGGCTCAGTGTCTTAAGTGACTATTTTACTACATTTTTTCCCTATATTAAAAAAAAAAAAAACAGCACCTCGGCCCAACACCCAGGGTCTCAGTGCTGGTGTAAAGATGAACTTGCACCTGGTCTCTGCATCCCAAGTCCAGAGCTGACTTTTGGGGGATCCTGAAGGGACCACCAAGAGGTTTTTTGTGGAGTAGGAGTCATGAGGCAGAAAGGGATAGCAGAGTATTATGACCATTTATACTCTCCAAGTTTTCCTTCAGGGTCAAGTGAGGGCAGGATGTTCCCCCTAATTGGTAGTCAAGAAAGATTTGGCTGCCCTCAGTGATTGGCAGGAATTCCCTCAGGCCACCGGATGGGATGGAAGTGCACTTGAGGTTCTGCACCCTTGTAAAGCACAGGGCTCCAGTGGAGAATTGTGGCAGTAGATGCTGCTTTTGTCAGTAAAGAGGATACGATGAACTTGACAGTGAGCCTGAGACTCCAGAGACAAATATGTGAGTTGAGATATAGATTTGGGAGGGATCAGCTGTGTGTGTGTGGCAGGTAGAACTAAGGATGACCACACAGCCTACGGATGGCTGCTTTAATTACCATATTTTTAGTTCTCCTAATCTAAAGGTGGTGGATGATTGTCTCTCTCCCTCCCTCTTTTTTTCTTAACCTGTGAATCCATTTTTCATGTTTTGGTTTTCTTCCTGTCATTTGCGTTTTCTTGCTTGTGTGTGCGCGTAGGTCTGTTTTATTCTTTGCATTTAAATCTGGTTTCATTACTGTTTTAATGTTAAAAACAGCTTTTCGTTGGGGCTGGAACAGTGACTCAGCAGTTGTGGCGCTTGCCTGGCATGCGCAAGGACGCAAGTTCAAACCCCAGCACCACGTACACAATGAAGTGTTGGAGCAACGGAAGCCACATGAAAAACTAAAAAATAAAATTGATTCTCTATCCCTCTTTCTCTGTTCCTCTCTCTTTATACAAAAGAAAAAGAAAAGCATAGCTTTTTGTTTTCAATTTGTATATACTTGAATTTTCCTTTAGCTTTTTTATAGCCTTTTCATCTAGAAACCACGTATTTTCTTAATTAAATGCATTTTTTAAATCATCTTCCTAGTTTTTGTTTTGTTTGTTTTCCCATTTATACCAGTTTGGTTTATAATGCAGGCACTCTTCCCTAGGACCATTTCTAGGCTAACCATAGTCCATCAGTTTTACCTATTCTGGAGCTTGTGTTCTTTTCAGAAGTCTCTTGGCTTGTCTTCCTGCTAGATCTTGACCAGAGACTTTGCTTGGAAGTCTGAGGATTCAATCGGGAGCAATGGGTGACTTCACAGTACTTGGTGCTCTCTAGAATCAAGTACTTTCTTTCCCCACTCCTTTTTTTTTCTTTTTTTAATGTTCCATAGTAAAATCAAGTATTTTCTGTTTATTCATTCTGTGTGTTTCTTGAAGGCTGTTTGCTCCTGCTTTTAGTTTTATTATAGGTGGATTTTTAATGCATATTTTCTGAATACTTTCTAGAATGTAGAAAAGCTATTGTTCGATGTGCTTTTGTGATTCTTGCCCTTGAGCGAAGATATCTCAGCAGTTCTTCAAATGCCCGTTGGCACAAACTGTTGACTATTAGTACCATAGGATCGTGAGGCCGTGAGTGAGGAGCACAGTCGGGACATGGTCTTGTCTTGATCTGCGTCTCCTCTGTCGAGTTCTAACTGTAAAGCTCTTTTTTGCCAAATGAGTTGAGTAGATTTCCTTCATATCTCTGCTCTCTGAAGTTATTTGTTACAGTCAGCAGTTCTTAACCTGCCTGGCCCAAAAATGATTTTTAAGAAGCTACTGTCGTTTGGATCACCCCATAGGCCCGTGTGTTGAAGTTTCGGTCCCCAGTTTGGCACTGTTTGGTGGTGAAGCCTAGTGTGAGGTCTCAGGTCTTTGGGAGGTGCCCTCCAGATTGTCTTTTTGCCTCCCAGCATCCCTGAGGTGAGCAGCTCCTCACCACAGGCCGAGGGGAGTGTGGCCCTAGCCTGGGCCCTCTGCAGCCATTAGCCAGGATGAGCACTTCTTCCTTGCAAGTTGGTTATCTGGGTATTTGCTGCAGTAATGGAAAAGCTGACAGAAGTAATTGTTTGATAACTTCATTTTTTAAATCCATCCTTGGTTGTTCTGTTTTTGTTTCTGCTCCATCAGAGATCAGTTTTGATAATTCATATTTTTCCTAACATTAAGTGTACTCTTGAAGATATTTTAAATATACATCTATAGTGAATAATGGTTTTTATTCATTTTGGTTAGGTTGGTATGAAAGTAGTAGCCAATTTTTTTTCCTGGGATTAGGCCAAGCACTTACTAATTTCTACTTTTAGTGAGTTTTACACTAAATATGCAGTGTGTTAGGTTCATTTTTACCCGTGTATTTTCTACTCTGGGTACTTCTTGCCCTATTGTACCCAAGGCGTCTGAACCACATGGTCAGGTTAGGCACAGCAACAATCGCTTTCTCAGTATCAGTTTCTTTTTTAGTTAGCTTCTTCATTGCTGCGACCAAAAGACACAGCAAGAATAATGTAGAGGTAAAATTTTATTTTGGCTTGTGGTTTCACACCTTTCTGTCCATAGAGGGCCAGTTGTAGCTCTGATCCCCGAGGGGCAGAGCTTCAGGGCAGCCGGAGCGGAAGCAGAGCTCTCCTTTGTTTTTGCTTTTCTGTCCTAAGGATTGTTGAACTCGGGGCACTCAACCACTGAGCCACATCCCCAGCCCTTTTTGTAGTTTACTTTGAGACAGAATTACTGAGTCTGGCTTTGAACTTGTAATCCTCCTGCATCAGCCTCCCAAGCCGCTGGGATTATAGGAGTGTACCACCGTGCCTGGCATTCAATTGTTTTTGAAGGATTTTTTTTTTTAGGAGAGGGAGAAAGAGAGAAACAATTTTATTTAGTTTTTCGTCTGGTTTTCTTTGCTTCTTTAGTTGTGTATGTGGTGCCTAGGGTTCAAGCCCAGGTCCTCACACATGCCAGGCAAGTGGAGATACTGCTGAGCTACTGCTCCAGCCCTTGAAAGGACATTTTTGCTGTTTTATTTCCAGTCTAGGTTAAACCACCACCACCCCTGCTTTATGCACTTTCAAGACACAGTTCCATTTTCTTCTGTATTATATACTTTTTAAAGATAAGTACGATTCTGCTGTTCTATCTATAATGCGCGCACACACACACACTTTTTTTCAGCAGATTATAATGTGCCTTAGTTTAGGGTACATATGTGCATATTTATCCTGATAGTTCCTTGTTAAGTTTCTTGGATCTGTAGGCTTCTGGCTTTCATCAAATACGGAAAATTTTCAGGCATTACTTTGGCAAATATTTCACACATTCTAAAATTCAGGTTAAATGTATGCTAGACTACTTGATGGGTCTGCTCATTGTTATTTTGTTGTTTTTCTTTTTTTCTTCTTACTATTCTGCATTTTGGATAGAATCTGTTGCTATCTTCAAGATCTTTGTGGTATCTAAACATATCCAGTGACATTTTTATTTCTAATCTTCCACAGTGTTCATGTCCTTGAAATCCTTGAGCTTTCTCTGCACGGGTGTGCATCTGCTAGCCCTCCCACCCGCACCCCCATAAAACAACAGCACGTTTGAGGGCTGCTGTCTGAAACTATTTGACTTGGGATCTATAAAACTCAAAACACGTCATAAAGTGATCTTTTAGACAGTAATACGATGACTACTAGTGCTGCATAAACACACAACAGTGTGTTTCATAAGGTGCTCTCCCTTTAAAAAGAATAGATAAGAGGAAGCCATTAAGAAGCAAAGAGGGGGCTGGAGCGGTGGCTTGGTGGTTTCAGCGCTTGCCTGGCAAGCACGAGGACCCGGGTTCAAACCCCAGCACCACGTACACAACTGAGTGTGGGAGCAACTAAGGCCATGTGAAAAACTAAATAAAGTTGTTTCTGTCTTTCTCTGTCTCTCTCACTGTCCCTCTCTCTTTAAAAAAAAAAAAAAAAAAAAGAAGCAAAGAGTTTTCATAATATGCTCCAGTGTTTGTCATTAGCAAACGGAATAGTGTCTGCAAAGTTCATACTTGCTAGAAGCTAGTTGATTGTCTGGGTCACAAGGTAGAGATGTCACTTTGTGTTATGAAGTAGGGGCCAAATGATTTGTCTGTACTTTTATCTGGTATGTAATTGGGGAAAAAATAGTTTCCAGTCTTATTAATTCTTTAGTATGAAAATGTAGCTGTTTATTGAAATATATCTTTCTGAGAAATAGTTATAATACAAAGTAAATTTTAAGGAACTGTATCTAGGACTGGGGAGGCAAACGCATTTCAGCCTGGTATGTGCCCACCCTGGTTGATCAGCCCTAGCTGCCTGCCGTATTGTTGTCTGTACCGGGAGCAGGAGGCCTCCTGGCAGTCTGAGGACCATTGATTTGCCATGCCTGCTCTCTCTCCATCACATTTACGAGTTATTGTTCCTGCCTTCATCCTGGCTCTTTGAGGTTACTTATAACCTTTGTGAAAATGTCCTTTTCTGTTGCTCCGTCTCCTCACATTTTTACCGTCTGTTCTATAAATGAAGGAATCTTGGTCATTGGTTCTGTTTTCCTGCTTTGCCTGCTTCTTCGTCTGATTGGTTGCTAAAAATTGTGACTTTTATGATTTGGGATTCTGGATTTCGTTGTATGGCTTGGCAAGTTGTACACAGTGGTTTGACTCTTTCAAGGCTTATTTTTAAGCTTTGTTGGTACAATCTGAAGTACCCTTTATTCTAGACCTAGATCAGCTTTGCTGCTAATATGAACCTGTCTGGGATCTCCACGGATGCCCCTTCTGTTCCACAATGTCTGTCCACTCTGGCTGGTGAGGCCTCCCAGACCTTGTGAACTCTGGGTATTACTCAGTTTACAGGTCTCTGGTCATTGTTCTCTCCTCAAAAGGTGTTTCCTGCTCAGACTTGTAGAATTTCTCCCTATGTGTACTCCATTGGTGCTCAGCAAAGACTAAGTTCTGGAACTTTCTTGTATGTAGCTCCCTCCTTTCCCATATCCTGACCCCCAGTTGCAGCCTCCTGGGTCCCTGAGTCATCAATGTTCTAGGGCAGCATTTCTGCAGCTGCTCACTGAGGCTCACCAGGTCTGTCGCCCTTTGCTCTGGGAACACCCTCTACCCTGCTTTTTTAGACTTTTTGAAGCTGATGTTTATCAAATTAACCATCCATGTTTAACGATACCTTTTTTTGCTCCTCAACACATTAAAAGAAAAACAATTATTAGAAATGATGCTGAAATAGGTTTCTTTCTTTGCTCTGGATTTTATGCTGATAAACCGTAGGAAAGTATTGGGCGTCTCTGAGTCCCAGTCTTCAAGGGACTATCAGTTCTCAAGGCCACTTCGGTACCTTTGCTTTCATAAGAATTGTCAGTGCAGTGAATCACACTGAATTTTTACAGTTTGTTTTGTAGAGGACATTTCTCCCTGGATCTCAGTCTTTGCCTCTTGTTCAGTCATAGCAGTTGATTCTGCTATAAAGTTTAAGAGTGGATTCCTCTACCCTGGCTTGAAGTAATCAACCATGTGCCATTTGCTAGGTCCCTTAAGTTCTCATCTCTAGAACAAAGGATTTGGACTTAAAGGGACTTCCTGCCACCCCATAATGGGTATTGAACCCAAGGGCACTTTACCACTGAGCTACATCCCCCAGCCCTTTTTATTTTTTTGAGACAGTCTGAGTTTCCAGGGCCAGCCTCAAATATGCAGTCCTCCTGCCTCAGCCTGCCAAGTGACCAGAATTATAGGTACAAGCGTGGTGGGACTTCGTTTCTTTATTCAGTAACTGTTTACTAAGTTACGAGCACTGGGGATGCAGTAAAGGAGACAAGCAGCAGGGAGCTCAGAGTACATCAGTCACACTGTAAATAAAAATCAAATGAGAAAGAAAGGACTTTTAGGGATGACCTGAAGAAAAATGGGGTGATGTGAACTGGTGGTGAGAAGGGGCAAGCATTAGATGGGGAGGTTCCAGAAGGTTTGTCTGAGAAGCTAACAGCATTTGAGCCGCCCTCCAGATGAACAGAAGAAACTGGACGCTTGAAGCTCTAGGAGAGTATTCGAGGCAGAGGAAAGAATGAGCACAGAAGCCCAGAGGTGGGCACAGACCCGAATGAGCATGTGGCTTGATTGACGGGAGGGAGGGGGCGGGGCATTAGTGAAGCCGGGAGTGGAGGGGAGTCGGGCGGCTCAGGGCTGGCAGTCTGACCAAGGTGGTCCTGCCACGACCACTCCACTCCCTAAATAGTGCAGCTGAGTGTCACATGCTCTTCACAGACGGATGACAGAGGGTCCCTGGAGTTACACTGGGGAGGGTGTGCTGGTTGAGGCACCAGCGAGATCAGAGTCTGAAATCAGCATGGACCTCAGTGGCACAGCGATTCAACATGGTCTTCACACCGGCAGCCAAAAGCCAAGTTCAGTAGTCTTGGGCAGCATAAGCCAGAATGAATTGTTTCTAAATCTGCAGAGCCACAGAACGCTCCTTAGGAACTGTTGCCTCAGAAAACGTTGGGCTTTTTCTGAAGCTCACGTGTAATTGCTGTGTGAACCTCATAGCCTAGAAATCCTGCTTCCACGGAGAGAGGCCACCAGGAAGACTGCTGGGAGATTTCAAGGAATAAACTTTCAAACAGGAAGAAGAGACGCTGTGAAAAGGAAGCAGGGGTCCAGTGGAGCCAGCAGGCAGTGTCCTAGTCCATTCGGGCTGCTGCAGCGACACAGCGACAGGGCGGAAATTACTTCTCACAGTTCCAGAGGCCAACGGATTGGAAGTCTTCCTGGTTCCTGGATGATGCCTTCTTGCTGCGTCCTCAAGGCAAAGCAAAAGGGACAGGGTTCTCTCTCAGGCCTCTTTTATAAGGCCATGATCCCATTCCTGAACTCCCACCCTCATGACCTGATCGCCTCCCAGAGGCTGCCCCTTGGTGTACTTCGAGATGAGGGCTTCAATACGTGAATGGCAAGTGCGGGGCATTAACATTTAGACATAGCAGCGGCACTTCCCCCTGTGTCGCCAGCACCAGGCTTTTGTAATAGCATCAATTAAAAGTTCAGTTCTGGTTAAGTGACTCTGAAAGATTTGACACACCATCAGTAATGCTGTGTAAGAAGTCCTCCTCCCAGGAAGGACAGGGTCCCCAGCCCATCTCTACATGCCCCTTGTCACAGGCCTTCATGCTTGCCTCTGCAAAGGATTATTCCTAGTACAGTCTGTTTTAGGACAGAGACTCCTTATTCTCAGCATCTCCTAAGTGTTGGTGTCGTTTGCCTTCAATTTTAATTTTCCTTAAACCAGTATTTTAACAAATTCTTCATTTAAACATTTATTTAACAGTTTATACCTATCTTTCATTGTATCCTACAGTCTGGCTTCTCCACCTCATGCCTTAGTGAAACAACTCAGCCACATTTATTAGTGTCCTCTAATCTCCTTCCTTCTCCACCCCTGGAGGGAGCCTCACTGCCATGGCCTCCCTGCCTCCACTTCTCCGCTGCCTCTGGCTGTGTGTGACTGCCCACTCTCACTCTTCCCTCTGCACCACTACCTGTCTGCTCAGCCATCATCTGTGGCACCAGTCCCCACATAACTTCCCTCCAACCATGACTTCCCCACCCCCACTTCTGGGCTTTATGGCGTCTTCACCTGAAGGCGCACCTGGATAAGACCAGGCGTCTCTCCCTCTCCTGCTCACTCGGGCTCAAAGGCTCCAAATCGTCCACGATCCATTGCTCTCTACTCGGAAGTTAGCTTGGCCACATCAGCTCTAACTCTCAAGTGGAATGGGCCTAGGAGGGGACAGCACATGTAGCCACGTGAGACTGCACTGGGTGTGAGGGCAGAGGACAGTGCCAAGAAGAGCAGATAGAGGGTCTGTGGGCAGAAGAGACTAGGGAGCATTTTTAAACCCTGATGGGGAGGATCTGGTAGCAGAGAAGAAAGGGTGAAAGAAAGAGGCCCTTTCCCAAGTTCCTCAGGAGGGTTTGGCAGCATCCCGTGTGACAGGTGACATCATGTCAGATGCTCTTTCACTTGGAAGTACTTCAGGTTGCAGATCCTTAGGCTCTTGCCCTGCAGAGTTGCCAGCATTGAAACAGCACAGGCCAGGGTTACGCATTGCAGCATTATTTATGGTATTTAAAAATTATTGAACATTAGTGTTTATTCCGGTGTGGATTAGAAAAAGGATTCTGGCACAGCCATACGGTGGACTACTGTGCAGGCTTAGACAAGAAAAAACTAGTGGAGATTACAAAATAGAGCAGAATGCTGTCTCATGTGCTGCTGTTTGTAGCTTTGAAAAGGGAAAAGGAGAAATCCGTAGTCATGTATCCTTGCAGTGTAGACAAGGACAGTCTGGAAAGTCACCTGAGAAGCCAGCCCTAGGGCTAACGAGGGCCCAGGGTTAGGCCAGGGCCAGTAGGTGCAAGAGGGGACTTTCATTGCAACTTTATATTTTTACATTCTTAAAACTATACATGTGGGGCTGGAGCGGTGGCTCAGCGGTTTCGGTGCTTACCCTACAAGCATGAGGACCTGGGTTCGAACCCCAGCACCACGTACACAACTAAGTGTTGGAGCAACGAAGGCCATGTGAAAACCTAAATAAAGTTGTTTTAAAATATATATATATATACATGTACCTCTTTAAATTTTTTAGAGGATTTAATTTTTTTCATTCTGAAGATTAAAATGGATCTTGTTTTGCCAGTTGAATGAAAGCCAAGTTGTTTAGCCGGGGAGATAATTTGTCTTCTCTCGTATAACCATTTATGAGTCTTCTCTGGTGGCGTTGGCTTATTTTCTTTTACTTTGGAAAAAATATTTCCGATTCTTAGTTCATCATTTTTCCTTCAGAAAACTTAGACCGTTGCTGATTTCACGACTAAGCCTGATGCAGTCTTCATAATTTATTTCCTTTTTTCCCCATCCGAAGGCTCTGTGTATTCATTACCATGCTAGATAATAGACAGTTCAAAGAGATTGTAGAATAATTGTTTTATTACTTGAATTCTTACTCTGAAATATCTTGGTAGCTCCAGTATTAAGTGAAACCCTTGGCTTTATTATAATTAAAAGTGTTGGGGGCTGGGGATATGGCTCAGTGGTAGAGCACTCACCTAGCATGCCTGAGACCCTAAGGCACTGAGAAAGAATAAAACTAAAATAAGAAATATTAAGTTCAGGAGACCGTATCTTAGGGCTGATCGAAAAACAGCATCTGTGTTGATCAAGGAGCTGTGACACACACAGGAACATTGGTGGAATACTGTGTCACAGGAGAGAGGGAAGCAGCCGTCTTCTTTTATGTAAAGGGTTGTTTGAAAAAGTAGAACTGGGACCAGTGACCTCTGAATGGTCACCTCCCCAAGGTCACCTCCCCAGACAGCATAAGGAAGAACACCTGAATGCCCGGTGTCCCACGGTCAGGGTGGTCCTAAGTGGCACCCGCTGTACCACTCCCCAGGCCTGCAAAGACGGGTGCCTGCGTACATGTGTCTCTGCAGGTCCCTCTTAAATCCAGAAGAAGGAATTTTTGACTAGATGACAGATGGTCTTAACTTGAATCAGTTTCCTTTTTCCATTAGACTTCTCAAACCTAAAATAGGCAAACCATTCTCTTTTATATTTCGTTCTTGAAGTCTCAATTTTTGTGGCTTCCTTTCAGTAAGTATCTATCCATCTTTTGTAGGCCAGATAAGCAAGTGAGTGATTTCCTTATCAGAACACTGAAGGAAAGCAAATACCCTGAAAGCAGACTTTGTGAAGGTCCTAGTTTTTAACGGTCTTGCACTCAGGTGCGTAGTCCCGGGTTGGCTGAGCATTTTGTTCTAGCTCAGAGATGACAGCGGGGAGTGAACTGGTGGTGGGGCATCACAGCCCACTGTGATTTCACACTCTTGGCAGGTACCTCTCCGTTCATGGATGCGCTAACAGCCAATGGAACAACCAACATACAGACGTCTGTTACAGGAGTGACAGCTGGGAAGAGGAAGTTTATTGACGACAGAAGAGACCAGCCTTTTGACAAGCGGTTGCGTTTCAGTGTGAGGCAAACAGAGAGTGCCTACAGATACAGAGATATTGTCGTCAGGAAGCAGGATGGCTTCACCCACATCTTGTTGTCCACAAAATCATCAGAGAATAACTCACTCAATCCAGAGGTGAGATTCACTTTGGGCCGATTTGTGCTTCCTGCTTCTCCACGCCCCTGTTTTCCCGGCCTGCTTTGCTGAGTTGACTGACGCTCTTCTCTGTGCTCTTTCTGACCTCCTTCTGGGCCATCTCACGATGCCCACCAGAAGGTGGGCAGCAGAGGTGACTTTTGGCAGCTTTGCACCTTGTCATACTTCTGGCTGCAGTGACACAGGGGCACTAGGCCTGTACTGAGGGTCTGCTCTATTCTCTGGGTGTGTGGGCTCCGTGCAGTCCATAGCTTCAAATGGGGAGACAATAGCTACACCCCTGTCCTCACTCTCCTTGGGCTCAGGGGCTCTTTATCTGCAGGACATGGCGGGGCGGGCGCTGGGAGCCCTCAGCCTCCCCAAAGTCGCAAGGGAAATGTGTGTGCGCGTGCGCTGCCTGAGCAGTCATCAGACTCGACAGGTTCCTTGTTGTTCAAACAAGATCACAGTGCCCTGGGTCCCAGCCCGGGGAGGACTGTGTAAGCGTCCTGGCATACGGATGCTCTTCAGCAGCCATGAGGATTTCCACACGTTCGTTGCCACGGTACCTGGAAAGTCAGCTTCAGAGACCTGGGGAGGCCGGTGTTCCACGTTTCCAGGCCCGGAAGTGTTGACCTCGCACTGTGCCTCTCCACAGCATTAGTTCTGGTTGCCTACTTTGCACTTGTGAGCAGCTTGGCCAAGCTGTTCCCAAATGAGAAAAACAAGCTGCAGGAAGTTTGTGTGTCTGGACAGGGTCACATGACCAGCCGGTCCAGGCCTCTGGACACTTTAGACTGCAGAGTCCTTCACTGCTTACTTTTAAATGCGATTATGCCCTTCTGAAAGCACCTCTCCTGCCAGTGTGCTTGTCCTTGGTGCGCTTCTGCCCCACAGGTTGAGGTTTCTGTCCCAAGTGTGTGAGGCTGGTGGGCCGATTTAATAAACAACCAAGAAGCAGAACTGAGCTCTTCCTTTGAACTGGTTGAATGTGCCACCTGCTGCCCAAACTGTAGAAATGCCCTTTGGATACCACATGTGACTTGCCTTGCCTTCTGAGAGCCACGGTGGCCGTAGAATGCGAAGGTGATGGAGATTCACATGTCTTCCTGATCAGGTGTGTCTGTGTATTACACAGTTGCATCCTCCACTCCCAACATCCCTGTCTCTAGTTATGAAAAAAAGAAATGTGCAAACCACTCAACGTCTTTCTTGGTGCACGTAGCAAACCCCAACAGGCTGGCAGTGTGTTTTCTGTCAAGCTAGATTATCCAATAATAAAATGCTTGTGGGATTCTTACCCCAAATGCTCTCTGCCACTTGAACTTGTGGTGACTTGCAGGTAATGAGAGAAGTCCAGAGTGCTCTGAACACGGCCGCTGCCGACGACAGCAAGCTGGTGCTGCTCAGCGCAGTGGGCAGTGTCTTCTGCTGCGGTCTTGACTTTATTTATTTTATACGGCGTCTCACAGACGACAGGAAAAGAGAAAGCACTAAAATGGCGGAAGCTATCAGGTATGCAGAAACGGTGTGCTGTGAACGTTGGTTCGGGGGTTTGGCTTAAAGGGCTCCAGTCTTGGAGCAAACAGGGCCAGACAAGCCATGGGAATGAAGCGCATGTCTTCTTACATCTGGGAGGCAGTAGCAGCAGAATTAGTCAAGTCACCTGTCTCTTCTACAGGCCTGGCAAAAGTGACTGCTTGCCTTGGGCTAGGAAGCACTTTCAAGGCTGGCTCCCACCAGAGAGCTGCTGGGGAGGACCGCACCCTGTCACGAGTCCTCAGGCATTCCGTTAGTTGTTCTGTCCTCAGCCCTTAAATGAAGATGCATTCACTAGGTTCCAAACAGTAACTTACCATTTGCTAGTCTAAAATTCGTTGTCTCGGCTGTGTCACAAGCTGGCTCCTTCCTGCCACGTGGTGAGTTGTCAGCATCAGCCGTGCTCGCCCTTGTCCCCACTTACTCCAAGTTCCAGTGGCACAGAGAACTGGATAGTAGAGTAGAAAGTAAAACTCTTCCTTTTCTCACTCCATCCCTCGTTATCCACTGTCCTTTTGTATGTCATCCATAACATTTCTCTAATTTTTTTTAATTTTTTAAATTGACAGGTTAAAAATTGCAAATACTATGGTAAACAGAATGATTTTTTGGTGTATGTACGCACTGGATGGCTAAGTCAAGCTAGTTAACATACTCATTTTTGGGTAAAAGCACTTGGAATCTACTTTCTGGCCGTTTTCAGCTGCACAGTACATTGCTGTCAACTGTGGTTCCCTTGACCTGAGCATTTTTTAATTATCTATTTCGTATACACACAAATGATACAGGTTCGTGTGAGTTCTGTTGAACAAATGGATCACACTGTGTGTGGGCTTTTTGCAGCTTGCTTTTTCACATAGCAGTGTGACTTCAAGATATTCCCATTCCACTCCTGTGTCATAACAGTACAGAAAGCTTTCCCTAGAACCACCCAGTTCTGCTGTAAGCACATCCTCTCACCTCTCATACTAATCAATAAGTATAACTCAAAGTATCTAATTTTTCAGAAGTGAATTTTAAAGTGAATGAAACCAGTCATCAACCAGGGAGGCGTGGATTTCCTTACCTCCCTGTCTGACCCCCTAAGAACCTTCTGTGTTTGCCTTTTTAATTTATAGAAGGGTAAGAAATTAAAGAGACGAAGCCTTGCAAATGGCAGGAAAGCGGACTGGGTCTTCTCCAAAGCCCCGAACAGACACTTGCAGAGTCCGAGTTGAGGTTTTGGTAATTGTTGTGCTTCCACGGGCGGAGTCCCAAGCACTAGGGCTTCTAGTCCCCTAAACTGTTTTTTTGGGTCTGGGCATCTCCCTTTCACAGATCACCCAAGGGGTTTTTCATAGCTGCTGCCAAACAGCCCGTCAACGATGCCTGGAACTCCACGTCTTAGAATTATGGAGTATTGACTTGCCCTTTCATGGTATATTTGATAAGTTTAATCAGTCTTTTTATGCACCTGCATTTAGGAAGTTATCCATTCCTGACTCTTTGAACATTGCCATTTGGGGACTATTGTGATAGTTGTCTTTTCAAAAATAGTTTGAATTTTTATAGTTTATTAAGTATTATTTCTGGTCTCCTAAATGATTTGAAATTTTAGCATACTACTAGATGCACAATCTTCTTACTCAGTTTGAAATTGAGCTTCTTGACCAGTGTGCATGAGTCCCCAGCAGATCGCCAGAACCTCTAAGACAGCTTGTAGCTGTGTCTCGCTGTCAGCGCATCTGTCCTGTCCTGGATGAGTCACACTGGGTTTGCCCACAGTATTGAGCGTTTGGGTGGCTCTGCTGTGATGAGGAAGTAGGGCTTGCCCACCAGCGCCTTCCAAGCCTTGCTCCACTTTCCTGTGCAGACACTGCCCTGCGCTGCCCTGAGTCTCTTTGATGTCCAGTCTGCTGCTCCTCCGGTGGGGCACTACCCTTGGCAGTGGCTGAGGTCTCAGTCCTTGAACTTTTAGATAACTTTGAGTATTTAATTTCGTGAATTCCCCACTCCAGCTCTACCCTTCTTGCTCCCCACAAAGTGCTGAAGTGGTGCTCTACAGAAGAGCCAGATCCTACTTCCAGGAAAACTTCTTGTTTTTCTCTAAGTGAACACATATTTGTCCACATGAATTTTTCTTATTATACTCTGGCAGGATCAGAAAAATAGTTACACCAGATTCACTTTTCTCCTGCTCATTTGCATTTAAGTTAATTTTTATATGGCAAAATTGGCTTATACACAAAAACTCTTTAACTGTGTGTGTGTGTGTGTGTGTGTGTGTGTTTTCCCCTCTTTGATGTCTTGTCTCAAATTCCTTAAGACTTGGAAGGACTTCATTATAGCTATGCCAAAAGAAAAATGGGAAAGAGGGAAACTGGACCAAACATTAGGTTACCAGAGAGCTAATTCTGTTATCAGAACTGTTGGTGATAACTGTTACTATTTTGTAGATTCGTTGTAATGAAATGTCCAGCACATGAGTGATGAAAACAAAATTACCAGGAATCAATTTATGTTGTTAGGCTTTTGAAGTCAGTAGGAGCTTCCTTTTCGATGTGCTGGACAAGGAAGGAGCCTCCTCTCTCCAGAAGCCAGGGGTCTTGTCCCACCAAGGAAGAGGGCCGAGGAGAGGGGCTGTGGCCAAGCAGACCCAGATTTAGAGAAGGGAGAGAACAAAGGAGACCTAAATTGCCCCTGGAGCTTCCTGCCCTAGACATTCCAAGTGAATAGCCCTGGGAAAAGGCCACTGGCTATTAAGACTTCAGAGCCTTCTCACCTCTTTCCCTCAAATAATTCCTAGTCTCCTACCTTGATGCCTGTGAATTAATAAATGCTGTTCCTAGGAAGAATTTTACTTGATTTTAAATCTTTTTAAAACTGATTTTGTGGCAGGCATCTCTCCCTTCCCTGCCAAATGCAGCCTAGCCCTTAACTCAGTTCACAAGTAGTTAAAAGGAAACACATGGAACTCAGTTACGTTGCATTTCACGCATTTGACCCTGCACAGTGGTGGTCTCCCTTGATCAGGCTGCCGAGGTCCTGCCCAGGCCCGAGCTGTCAGCACTACCCATCCCTGGGGACTTGGTGGCTTGGTTTTCAGCTCTCAAGGCTGTCTTCGTGGCCCTAGCACTTCCTGCTAGACACAGCTTTATATAAAGGGTTGTGCAGAGCACATTTTTCCTGGCATCGTGGGGTTCACATATCAGAATGGCCATTTCCCTCTGAAGGAGAAAATCTTTGCTCCAGAGTGTGCTGGTGAATTCAGACCCCTCCTAAAAGAGCCTTCAGTTGCAGTTGGATTTGTCATTTCCAGGCAAAAATCAAAATAAAATTTCATTTGGAGGAAAAAAAAAAGTCAGCAGGCTGCTAAAATCCAAGTTCTGATTTTTCTTCATCTCCTGTCAGATCAGATTTTTTGCCTGTTCTATCTAAACATCTGACATGAGGGAGAGCAGTGTTTCATAAAGTGATCAGTCCCTCTTTCTATTCTCTTTGGAATCGTGATTGTCACCCTGGTCTTGATGTCAGCCCCCCAGCCCTGGGGGTGTCCAGATGTCAGCACTGGGGCGGGGCCCACTTCCCCTGAGCTCGCCAGCCGAGCTTCTCCAGGCACCAACGGAGGCAGATTTGGGGAGCATCTGCTCACTCCATGTCATAGGGACAAGTCAACAGCTCTTTCCAAGGGGCATCAGTAACTGAGTGTAGGAAATGACTTTCAGTCTCATGTCACTGACCCAAAAACCTCAAAGGGTGGCACCACTGAGGAAGCTTAGCACAGACTC
>PVKS010015625.1:0-16171 GCA_004027875.1 Aplodontia rufa | reverse complement strand
TATCTTCAGTACCAACCAGGGCTCAGGTGGAGAATCCAGCCAGTGAAGATCTCTATTTATTCTGCATTTCCGATCTAGAACTTGTACTGCCTAAAAGGGATCATCCTGTATTTATTTTGGTGTGTGTTTGCCCTTTTCTCTCCTGAGTGTAGCCTCTAGGATTGGGAAGAGCATGCCCATTCGCAGTATGGTATGACACCAGCCACCCCCTAATTTGAAGAGCAGCTGACTTTTCCAACCTGATCCTAAAACTGACCCAAAAACAGCCTTGGCTCAGTTCAACAAAGCCTGCATATCTGCGGAGGCCATCCCTCTCCTCGTCTTGCTGTCCTTTGAGCAACTGCCACAGTGGAATCTGCTAGCAGTTCAGAATGGGGTGCAGGCGTGTGCCTCGTGGTGCCTGCGGTTTGTGTTTGCCAGTCTCATGTCCTAAACCAGCCTAGCTCCCCATCCCCTGGTTCATTAGGTCTATTTAGAACAAACTCCGGAAGTATCTGTCGTTCCCAGATAACTGATGAGCTGCCGCCTGCGTTATTCCCCGGCTCTTGTTAAGCCTTTACAACATGCATTAAATAAATCTGCGGTCCACAACTTCTGGGAGAAGGCCTTAAAACAAATCTCAGCTTGTAATGATTCCCACAGAGTTTACATCTTGGTAAATTGAGTTTCATAATAGATTTTTTTTTCATCTGCTCAAATATGCAATGTTTTGAGTAATTCCCCATTTATTTTTCATTTTAGAAACTTCGTGAATACTTTCATTCAGTTTAAGAAGCCTATTATTGTAGCAGTAAATGGCCCAGCCATTGGACTGGGAGCATCCATATTGCCTCTTTGTGATGTGGTTTGGGCTAACGAAAAGGCTTGGTTTCAAACACCCTATACTACCTTCGGACAGAGTCCAGATGGCTGTTCTACAGTTATGTTTCCCAAGATTATGGGAGGAGCATCTGTGAGTACCTTTAAAAAAAAAAAGATCATTCTAGAAAATGTCCTAAAGAAATCTAGTATGGTTGTTGTTTTTCTTAAAATATACAGTGTGTTATTCTGTGGGAACTTTCCATCAAATACACTTGTAATTCAGACTTTGGTTCATGGAACGTTATGAGACTATTTTGCATCATTCCCTAGAGAAGGTCCCCATTCATAAAGAAGCCTGCAGTTTTGCACAGTCAGCACTGATAACCACTATTAATTACCCAGTTGTAAGCCAAACAACAGAGTTTGCAGTCGAAACTTCTTTACCTAACAACCTGAAAGCTTGTACTAGCCGGAGAAAGCAATGAAGGAAGCAGAGTTGCACAGAGTAAGCGGGGTTTTCTCCCCATATGATTTTGTGGCTTCACTTTTTACCTCGGTAAATAAGCACATTATTGTGTGTGTTGGTGTGGTAGCTTATGGTTCATCAAGCAGTGATGCGCCCTCCTTCCTTGGCCTTTGAAATGGGGCAAGACACAGAGCCACTGGTGGGCTTCCCAGAAGCAGACACTAAGATGAGTTTGAGGACACCTGTGGGCACCTGTTAAAAGAGAGGAAATGGGACTAGACAAAGGAGGTCAGACTACGGGACAGACTCTGCCACCCTCAGGAGCTCTGGAACACAAGTGGCCAGGTGGACCTGCCTGGCCTCTTCCTTTGTGTTTGGAGAATGTATGGGAAGAGTTCTGTGCCCATGGACAAGGTGGCTCTGCAGCTCAGAGAAGCCAATGGCCATCAGCTAATGGTGTCACCCACAGTTGGGGCAAGACCTGCCTAGGAGGGGATCACAGTGGCACATTGTAGCTTCCACAGTCTCCATCCCAGTGCTGCTGAGACCCAACTCTTCACGCACATTTGGGAGCAGTTCTCTAGGTTCCGTTGTCCCCACTGCCCAGGACCTCTTGGAGGAGGGAGGTCAGGCAGTAGTAACTGTTTCAGACAGGAACCCCTAAGCTTTTTAAAATGAGTAGTGAGAGCGTGATCAGGGAAAGGATGTCTGCCTGCTCCCCCATGTACTGTGAAAAGCATGGCTTAAAGAGGAGAGGCTAGCAGGCCCTGCTTCACTGAGAGGTCAGAGTTCACCAGAAATAAGCCCTGTGGACCTCAGTGCTCCACACTGGGATGCCCTGAGACGGCCCAGCATCCATCGCAGGACTCCTGCCAAAGTGTGCCACTCATTCTAGTCACCAGGGAAGGCTTGACAAACCCAGACTGTGGGAGCAGCGCTCCTCAGAAGTGTCAGGGCATAGGAGACACTGAGACCCAGGGACCATTGTAGCCTGGAGGACAGGGGATGTGACAGCTCAGACCAGGGCTAGAATCCCACGTCAGAAAAGGGACATGATTGGGAAACTGGCAGAGTTGGTGCAGGGTTTGTGGTTCAGTGAATCATAGTTTATCAATGGTGCTGTTCTGGTTTTGGTCATCCTGAGATGGTATGTAGCATGATAACTGAGGGAGGACTGCACATTACTTTTTCATAAGCCTAAATGTATTCCAAAAGTAGATTTTGGGTTTTTTCCCAAAAAAATGTAAAGAGGAGGAGGAAGGTCAGTAGAACAAACAGCAGCCCCCACTGCCTCTCTTGGCTCAGAGCCACCCTGCCTCCCAGCTAGATGTGCCCTCCCCCACATTCTGCGGGTCTCCATGGCTACTCTGGTGGTGGACCCTCATCCCTAAGGGGCCTACGGCCTGGTCATCTTGTGTGGCTTAGGCTAGGGTGGCACCATTGGGCAGGGCAGGATCTAGAGTGTCCTGCTTCACCTGTGTCTTTCCTGCTGGGGCCACGGCCTATAGGAGGTCTTGTGTGCACCATGTGTGCCACAACTCAGATGCTGGGGCTCATGCTCAAGGAGCTCCATGTTGGTGCCCCGCCTGCCTCTGGCCTCCTGACACTCCACCAGGCCACGGCTTCTGTAGGTATCATGTGTGGCTCAGCCAGAGGACTTGGTGGTCCTGGCCCCTTCCGTACCTCCTCCACTGCACAGAGGGTCTTCTGGTCAGGTACAGTGCTCTGTGAAACCATGTGCCTGCGGGTCAAACCCTCCAAAAGCCTCAGGCGTGTTACCTGAGGACCTGCTGCAGGCCTTGCAACCCTGGGGACATGGCCTGTCGGATCCATCGGCTTGCCGCCAGGTGCCAGCTGGCTGCACTTCTGAAGAACGGTGCTGTGCAGGTCGCATTTTGAGGCTAAATCACTTTGACAAGCTGCAGTCCATGCTGTGGAACTCGGTCCCTCAAACCAAGAGCACTCAGTTCATAGGGCTATCATGTCAGCCCCGGGTGGCCAGCAGTCAAGCCTAGGCCCCTGACCAGCACACCAGGCCACCCATCGTTCTGAACTCGATCCCTTGTGCTCACCAGATGGGGGCCCAGGTGCATCCCTATTTGGTAGCTTTTTCCTCATCACAATTCTTTGTAGCCACTACCAGGTGAAGCTGCCATCCCCCTTTACAGCTTGCACACCCACACACCATGTCGTCATGGGGAATCCCCCAGCGAGTGGGCTGAGGCAGGATGCCTGTGCAGCACATATGGGGTCCTGAGCCACCATGCCCTCCAGATGTTGTGCCTCATCCCAGCTGTGCATCTGCCACTGGCCCTGCCTGACCACACACCTGTGGGACTGTTGGAGCTCAGCTCATGATGGACATTGCTAACATGATTTCATTTGGTGTCCCTTGGCCACACACTCCAGCAAGGTTCAGCCAGCACTCTAGGCACATCCTTCCCTGCTGAGAACCGCACAGCCTTGCTCCAGGACCCGAGGGCTACCCTATGATCCTCTGTGGCACCGGCTCCATAGGACATTTTGTCCCACTCCCTCCACTGTCAGCCATGGCTGTCCTGGCCCTCTTGCAGTACTCAGATGAGCCCCCACTTTTCCTGTGCTGCTCAGGACCACCTAGGAGTAGGGTCTTTCCAAAGCCCCCACTTCTGACTGGCCGTGCAGTTCCTCTGGGGGAGGAGATGAGAGTTACAGGCATGGCATGAGGCAGGAGATGAGGCGGTCTTTGGGGGAGCTGTGTTACCTTGAGAGTGAACACCCACACTGCCTTTGAGCAGCAGGCAAAGTTGGTTTTTAGTCAGGACAGTTGAACCATTTCTGTAGGCATACAAGGTAGAGGAGTCTAAGGTTCAGAGTTTTGGGGACATCCACCTAGAGGGCCCCATGCCAAGTTTTGCGGCTCCCCTGCCTCCTCTCCCCTCAGCCTAACAGACCTTTCTTGGGAGAACATGGAGCTCAGCCACTCTGCCTGGTCATTCCTGGAGCAGGGCTGGGTCTCAGATCGCTGATTTCTTACTACATGGGAGCCCTCTGCATTGATCATAAGCAGCTCACACAGACACATCGGTGACTCCCTGTGCAGGTGCCATTGGTGCTCTGCTGGCCCAGGAGCAGATCCTCCTTGCCAGCCAGCAGGGGAGCAGTCCAGCCCCCAAAATCCCTCTCCTCACATTCTTTGTACCCACACCGGTCACAGGTTCCCTTCTGGAAGCTGAGATGGATTTTTACGAGCAGATTTGCTGTGTTTGGTTTCATCATCCACACAAGGGCAGGAGGAAGCACCGTCGGGTAGAGGACAGAGCTGAGCTGGGGTGCAGCCTTGGCAAGGCCTTGTCCAGCCCCCACAAGCTCCGGAGCCTACGTGGCCTTCGATATTCCAGGTGCCCACCGCAACTGGCCGTTTAGGTACAGCAGCAGCCCCGGGAAGAGCCAGTGCTCTGAGTGGTGGAGATCTTGGCATTTGCTGTGCTCGGAAAGATTAGTAAATAGCTTGAAGTCAGCCAGGCCAGTTACAGATTTTGGTCAGCTGTTCTCCCAGGGGACAGGTCTTGACAAACGGCGCCTTTGGTTCTCTTGGTCTCCAAGGTGCAGCTGTTCTCACTTGAGGCAAGTTAGCTCCCCTCGCCCTGGTGTGGGACAGTGTCTGTTTGGAAGCATTTTTGGGTTGTCACTGCTGAGGAGTTGCTGGTCAGCAGAAGCCAGGAGAGCTGCCCAGCCCCCTCTGACACAGGGCAGTCCCCATACCAAAGTTTGACCCATCCCAGAATGACTGCAGAGCCCAGAGTGAGAAACAGTGCTACAAGCAGAGGGGAAGTCCAACACTCCACATGTGCGCATCCAGCCCGTTTTAAACAAACTCCGAACAACTGCTGTGGAGGGGCCTGGGAGGCCATTGTGGTAGCTCTTATTGAAATGATGCCTTCCTCTCAGGAACTTCAGTGCATCTGAGCTTTCAGCAGCCTGGGGCAAGACTGGCGTGGGTTTTGTCTTTCCCCGCTTGGTGTGTGCAGAACTCTGCCGGGGGCTGGGGAGGGGATAAGCAGGGGGTCTCGTGGTGAGGAGGAGCGTGCAGGTGAGACCAGCTGCGTGAGCCTCCGTGCACCGCAGCAGATGTGTGCTGAGCCGCAGGTGCACCATGGCGTTCAGCTCAGGAGCCATTCTAGGATTCGCCCTTGTTCCTACAACACAGTCTGCAAAGTCACCTGGCTCAGAGTCCACCTGCCCCATGATCCTGTGTTTCAGGGCTGTGATGATGTGGAGCCTTAGCTGAGGAGAGCACCAAATGTCCTGTCAATGGCCCATGTCCTTCCCTGAGTTCACCAACTCAGGGACAACTCAGATGGAGCCCCGTCTGTCTGTCTTTCTCACTGCCTTGGAATCTGCCTGTAGAAAATCTGCCTTCACAGCCAGCAGTGAGACTATGTCAGATTTCTAAATCCATTCAAATTCTAAGCACTGCCATGCTGGGGTGTTGGAGGTGGCAGCCCCAGGGAGGAAGTGGCCACAGCTGCCCCTGCTGACCCATGCAGCTCTCTGCACACCTCTTCGTGTCATCGTTTTGGCTGAACTAAAGGGGTCTTCACTTTACTCCAGCATTCCTCACGTGTCCGGATGGTTACATGATAACATCAGGTGTTTCCATGTGTAGGCTACACATCGTCCCATGTTCATTCTGCAGCTAGTCGATTCCTAGAGACCACATCTTTGCAAATCTGTTATTTGGGTAGAACTGTAAGTTAGTAGTTTGAAACTACTATTCACTAGAGGCGGGGGGTGAACTCCCTCAGGTGGAGTCTGTGTCATGCTGCACCTCTAACCAAGGAACAGTTTTTCTTAGTGGTTGGTTTTAGTGACAGAACCAGCCCGCTGCCCACAGGCACGCGTATAAGTGGGAAGCATTAACCTGGGTCAGTCCTGACATTGGTACTCTTGGGTAAATTCAGAATTGCCCTTCATCGTCCTGCATGTCCAGCGTCCAGGCTAGAGAAAATGAGTGTTGGGGAATAACTGTCAGTGATAGGCAGGTGCCGAGCCAGCAGGCTGTGGAGGAAGACAGACCACTGTGACAGCGTCCTGCCTAGAGGGGTGGGCAGTTCTGATTGGCTGGCCCAGGTCCAGAGAACCAGGCAAAGGGATAACAGGGATAAACAGGGAAGAGAGCAATGGTAGGGCTGTCCACTGACCTGGAAAGGGCAGGAAGTAACAGTGGAAAGAGCAAGTGAGGACAGAGGGCCTGAGGGAGGTCCAGGGAGAAAGTGCCGGAGCTCGCTCTCTTTGCTGCTCCCCTGGCCAGGCAGGCTCCCTGCGGGTTACCAAGGCCTAGCTCAGGCTCTGTGGCTCCAGGAGGTCTTGAGAACATGCTTTCTACTTGACCAAAGGGATTGAGTTGTGGTGGTGTCTTCACTATACGTTGAGGCAAACGGCACAATATAGGAATGGAAAATTCAATCACCCTGGAGCCCTTTGCTGAGCTTGGCTGCGGAGCCCCGTCTGTCTGTCTTTCTCACCGCCTTGGAATCTGCCTGAAGAAAAGCTGCCTTCACAGCCAGCAATGAGACTACATCAGATTTCTAAATCTATTGCTTATTTATGGCCCATACTTCAAATTCTAAGGGACTGTTCCTGCAGCCTAGGAGTTGGGCAGAACATTGCAGACTCTCCACTTATTCACAACTTTGTCCCAAGACCAAGCCCAAATAGCAGGCCACACTTTGGGAGATGGATAAGAACCTTGTAAACTTGTCTCTTGAGGAGCCTGTTCCTTGCCCGTGTGCACATGCTGAACACGTGTGCTTCACATGCGGTGGACACGCACTGTCAGCCAAGGGGTGCACTCGTTAACTGTAGGGCCTTTGTGTGATGACTTTGCTCATGGACAGGTCCTCTGCATGGCCATTCTAGCTGGGGTGGGGGTGTCATCTCAGGCCACTCTGAAGTTTGTCAGATGCAGACTCTCCTTCTTACCTATCAGCATGAGCCAGTTCATACATGTTTTGCAAAGTGACCCAGAATCCAGGACAAAACCAATTCCAGATACATACATATAGTTGTTTGTTTGTTTGTTTTTTAAAAAAGCAAATGTTAGCTTTGGTGAATCACCTGGCATAACTATGTTCAGTCCTCTTAAACAGACTACAGTAATTTTGGACACATTCAGGTCCTGCCTGGATAGTTTCATATTTTAATATCCAGGTAACAGTGTGGCCTCCAGAGTGTAATCCAGAAACACACACTTCCACCAAATCATGGGCTCTCTGTATCCAGAGCAAACCACTCTTGGCCTGTCACATGTGGAAAATACCATGTTCTTTCTGCACCAGGCTCTGATCCTTCAAGTTAGGATCAGAGTTAGGATCAAGTTAGGACCTAGCCTTACATTCAGCTCATTTTCCCCACGATTATTTATTATGTGAGTTCACACTTAGTTAAGGGGCTGGCATTAGGAGGAGGAAGGCAGGTAGAAGGAAGTTAACGCCAGTAACTTCAAATCAATCACAAATAGGCCTTTTCTAACTCAGATTCTTTGCTGCATCTGTGTGATTCGGTATCATCGCAGAAAGTAAGCCTTTTTAATTTTTAAGAAATTATTCATCTGGTATCTCACTCTCCCAGTATGCCCAGTTGATCGTACCTTGCACGTGGTTTATTCTTGGTGGCTGCTGGAGGACGTGTGACAGGTCTCAGCTTTCTCAAACGTCTATCCTCAGTTTGGATTTTTGAGGGGTGGGTTTTGGGGACGGGTCTTCTCTGCCTGCCTACCCCCCCACAGTTTCATATCACATCAACTCTTCTCGTTTCAGGCAAATGAAATGTTGCTTAGCGGGCGGAAGCTGACTGCACAGGAGGCATGTGGCAAAGGCCTAGTGTCCCAGGTGTTTTGGCCAGGGACCTTCACCCAGGAAGTCATGGTTCGAATCAAGGAGCTGGCCTCATGTAATCCAGTTGTACGTCCAGTTGGTTCTTTTACCTGGTTTTTTGTTTGTTTGTTTTCTTTTTTTGTTTTTTGGGTTTTTTTTTTTGTTGTTGTTAAACGACTTTTGCCTCCAAAAAGCTCACAGATTAAAGTGTATATCCTAAGCCCTCCATATTTCAGCACAGCCACTGTCATGCACAGTGCTGACAAAGTACAGTGGGCACTGCTTGGTCCTCCCTTCAAGCAGCCACTGAATGTCTATAACAACCAGCACTGATACCATCCTTTATCGTTTGCAAAGCCCTTTCATATAATCACATTTAAATCCCCACACGCACAGCCTGAATTTTTTTGTTTAATGTGCTGCATAGTAGTTAGTCTTCTAAAAAATTGCATTTATCAATTACAGGGTCAAATGTTAACTGCATAGCTCTCATCTACACTGTCCCACACATGCAAACACCTTCGTAATTAAAATTAAACTTTGTTTAGAAAATGTCCTCTGAACAGGCCTTCTCAGAGTTCTGATTGAGGGCTGGAGCAGTAGCTCAGTGGTTACAGTGCTTGCCTGGCATGTGCCTGGACACTGGTTCAAAATCCAGCACCATGTACACAGTGAAGTGTCAGAACAGTGAAAGCCTCATGAAAAACTAGATAAAATTGACACTCTTGTTCTCTTTCTTGCTGTCCGTCTTTTAAAAAAAAAAAAAGTTTTCATTGAGCATCTGTGGAGTGGAAGTCCAGTTCAGGGGTCCAGTGTTGGGTGAGGGGGGCCAGGGCAGGGTATAGCTCTTGCAGTAGCTGAAGAGCCATTCTGAAGTTGAGAGCTATCCAGCATCTAGCTATCCTTCCATGTCCGTGGGGGATTGGTTCCAGGCCTCCCATTCCAAAATGCACGAATGCTCAAGTTCCTTCCATAAAAGTGCCATAGTGTTTGCATCCCGTGCATATCCTCCCATTCCCTTGAAACCATTTCCAGGTGACGGTTATGCCTCATGTGATATAAATGCCATGGTGGTGATTGGTCTGCACCATGCTGTATTTAGACAGAAAGCCTTTATGTTCAGTACAGACCTAGTGGTACGCGTGTGTGTTTCCAAATATTTTCAGTGCAGTGTTAGTAGAATCTGCAGCGTGCAAGCCACAGATACGGAGGGCCAGCTGTCCGTTCTGTGTTGGGCCTGATGTGTGTTGTTGGGGGAGGACCGTTGGCTGTTGTAACAGGTGCTGGCTCGGCTTGATGGTCACCCCACACGGGTGGGCATCACAGGGTCAGTGTGCGCAGGTGCCCAGCTTGCTAACTCGCCGCCTGTTCGGTGCAGGTGCTGGAGGAGTCCAAAGCCCTCGTGCGCTGTAACATGAAGATGGAGTTGGAGCAGGCCAACGAGAGGGAGTGTGAAGTGCTGAAGAAAATCTGGGGCTCGGCCCAGGGCATGGACTCCATGTTAAAGTACTTGCAGAGGAAAATCGATGAATTTTGATTGGCAGGCTGCATGCCAACAACACTGGAACTGGTTTGAGCAGGACACCAGTGGCTCCCAGTTGCCACCATCCATCCTCACAGCCTGAAACAAGTTCATCCATAGCGCACGCTTGGAACCAGGGCTGGAAACATCCAGGCTATTTATTACCAAGGAGTTTTTAAGTACTGTAACTTTCAAATAAATAACTACAAAGCTCCTTTGTCCGAACGTCATTATTTTATACTTATATACTCACAGTATAAAAGTATAATTGTGAGCACTAGGCTGCTCTTGGAAGCTCTAACTTTTGTTTTCTTTGGCTAGTACTGTATAAAAAAAGAATTGTGTTGTATTCATTTTGGGTGGTAGGGAAGTCTGGGATAATGTTTGTTTTTCTCATTTTTTTTTCTTGTCCAACACAGAATCTAAAGGGGTATTAGCTAACCTCACCTCCCCCTGCCCCAAATAGAGATACAAAAAGACCTGAGACGTTCCCTTCGTCTCCAAGGAGGGAGGTGCAGATACCTCAGAGATGGAAAATTCTAAATCAAAAGTAAGACTTCCTTTCGGGAAAAGCAGTTCTGATGAGAGATGCAAACATGCACTTAGGCCTTATGCTGAGATGTCAGTTGATTCTCCTTTCTTAATACATCTGGTTCTTATCCAGTTAGTGTGAAGAAACCACTGTCTCTCCGGGAAGGCTTATTTTGCAGTATTAGTGAGTCGCTGAATAGCTTCAGTATGAATATCTTAAGTTATGAGTTAGTGGATTCTGAATAGTTCTCCTGACCCTTTTGAAAAATAACTACATAAGCACTTCTTGTTGCTGGGTGAGAAATACTCTCATATACAGTTTTGGTTTTCTTTCTGCAGATATGATTGATGTATTACACCAAAAAAAGTATTTTTATGTTTATAAAGTGTAATTTTTAGGTTCACTTAGAATATATTTTATTTAATAAGTTAAAATTCTTTTGGCACACTATTAAATACAGAAACTCCTTTCCAAACAAAAGAGAACTACCTTCTATTCAACATCTAATGTTCTTGGTCTCTGCTTTGATGTCTCTACCGTGTCCCGAGTACAGTTCGGTGTCCAAGAGTGCCGTGTGTGGATGGCGCTGCGTTCCTTTCAGGAGTGGGGACTGATTCCTGACTACAGACGCCTCTTATCAGTTAGGCTTCTGGGCTTGCAATCATATTGAATGTATGAAGAATGAAATAAAATCAGAACCTTATTTTTGTACAGTTTTGAAGTTTATACTTAGAACTGACCCCCTCCCCGGCCACGTGGAGAGCTGTACAGTATGTAAATCTGCCTCTGCCCTGGATTGATTGGTACAGTATTTTTGCATCTGTGGGACCTACTTTTTTGTTCAGTAGTTTGAATTATATATAAACTGTACAATCTGTAAAGTTTTTATAGAATAAATATTCAGCTGTGAAAACTGGTTAAATAAAACTAATATTTCTTAACACATTTGAAATGTTTCTTTGATTCTTCTCATGAGTTGTCTTCTCTGATCTGTCTGCAAAATATACAAATGGACCTAAAACATTTGTGCAGTTAATGAATATACCTTGGTAACTCTCAAGTAGATAGGAAATAGAATATAGCCAGTTCCTGCCAAGTCATATTTACCTCTCCCCCCGCCCAGGGACCACTGCCTGAACTAATGTCAACCATTAATTCTAATGCTCGGTGCTGTCGATTTCTTACATTTATGTCATATCACACATAAATTTCTATTTTTTACCTCTGTGCCTTATTCCTTCTCCACCCAAACCTACAGTGTAGGTATTTTCATTCCTTACAGAGAAGGAAGCTGTCATTTTTCACATAATAGGGAGCTCGGTAAATTCTCAGATTAGTCTGGCTCCGTCAGCCTGGACTTGGCATAATCCAGGCCATGCTGGCTAAATTCTGTCTTCTCTGAAGCACTTAGAACACTGGTAGCGTGAGTGAAGTTCTTAGACTCATGCCTCAGAATGCCTAGAGGGTACAGGGAAATGCCATCTTCCGTACGGACAGTGCGAAACCTCAAAAACCTGGACACAGCAATTCCATTTGTAAGGAATAAATTCCTTAAATATAAATCATCTTAAGGAATGAATTCTTACAGGAAATATGAGAAGAAAAACCCATGTGCAATTTTGTTCATCTTGGAATTGCTCCTAACAGTGAGAAGTTAGAAATAGCACACGTGTTTTTTGTTTGTTTTTTGAGGGGGTTGTTTTTAAAGAGAGGGACAATGGGAGAATCAATTTTATTTAGTTTTTCATGTGGCTTTTATTGCTCCGACACTTCGTTGCTTATGTGGTGCTGGGGTTTGAACTCATGTTCTCGCGTGTGCCGGGCAAGCGCTGTAATTCCTGAGCCGCTGCTCCTGCCCCCATTCGTAGGGTTTCAATTTGTTACAGATCATCTGCAACTTGAAATGGTTTGACTTTCAGTTTTGCAACTTTATAAGGATGCAAAAAGGATCACCTTCAGTAGAAACTGTACGTTGACTTCTAAATGTGGATCTCTTCTTAAGATGTGCAATCTAACAGTGATGCTGGGCATCCACAGCTGCCTGGATGCCAGTGCCCTGGCGTGCCATGCTAAGCTAGGACGCTTGCGGGTTATGTGTCATGAAAGCGTTTTCAGCTCATGGTGGGGTTGTTGGCACATCTGTATATAACAACCATAGTGGGATGCACAGCTGTGGGAAAATGGCGTATTTATAAAATCTTAAAGCATGTTACGAAACGTACATCGAAACAATATTTTACACTTTTAAAAGCTTGAAAGGTTATGCACAAAAAACAACACCCTTGTGTTTGTCAGGTCCTCTTCCCTGGTACTACCCTGCTCAGTCCCCTCAGAAGCAGAGTCAGGAGAGGGGCACTGGTGCCACCCAGGACCTGCTTCCTCAGCTGTGACTGTCAGTATTGCAGCAGGACTGGCCCAGCTCTCTTCTAAACACTTGGTGTGCACTGGCTCGTTTAGTTTTTTTGTTTTTTTTTTTTTTTTGAGAGCACTTGTGCTATAGTTTGGATCTTGAATGTGCCCCACAAGTTGCCAGGGTGGTGCTTTGGGGAGGTGTTGGACTTTCAGACTGTGGGGCCAAGTGGGAGGTTTGTAAGGCACTGTTGGTGACCTCGAAAGGACTTGTGAGAGTCTGGCCCCTTCCTTTTCAGCTTCTTGGCCACGAGCTGAGCAGTTTGCTCCACCAAGGCACCCACCGTTGCCATCCAGCCTGCTGCACCTAGAGGCCCAAAGCAATGAGTGCATCCATTTTCATACCAGAACCTCCAAAACTGGAAGCCTTTTCTCTTTATAAGTCAATACCCTCAGGTATTTCATTATAGTGATGGAAAGCTAACACCATTTTTCAGAGAATATTAATGTATATCCACATATAATGTATGAAATGAGTCCTCAAAAAGTCCTTTGAGCCAGGTGTGGTGGCACACGCCTGTAATCCCAGCAGCTTGGGAGGCTGAGGCAGGAGGATCAAAAGTTCAAAGCCAGCCTCAACAATTTAGCAAGGCCCTAAGCAACTTAGTGAGACCCTGTCTCAAAACACAATGTAAGAAAGGGCTGGACACGTGGCTCAGCTGTTAAGCATCCGTAGGTTCAGTTCCCAGTAAGAAAAAAAAGTCTTCTGATGAATTGATTCAGTTTTTGACCTCCCTGGCAAGACTAGTGACGATGAAAGAATGAAAAGAAGCCACAGCTTTTGAAGACGTTATGTGGGAAGTCGTAAATGGCTCCTGCCTCTCGTGTGGTCAAGGGTGAGTGAGGGGTATGACGAGGGCCAGGGCCAACTGCTTGGCCAACATCCTCTTGGTGGGCAGCATCAGAAGCTCCAGCCCACTTGGATGCCATACTTCGGTCATTCTCTATAGCGAATGTTCTCTCTCCAAGTGGAGAAAATGTGTTGCACAATTGGCACCTACTAAATGGTGGCATTAACCCAGCTCTTATCAGGTGGTTCTGCCACTGCCCCAGGAAGCTCAGTTTCATCAACACCCCCTAGATCATGCCCGGAACCCATCTGGTGGCCTGTTACTCGCCTGCGTCCTTCACAACCAACTTGCCCCAGCCTGTGTCCCTGTTCCCAAAGGGATGGTGCTGCAGGGCAGGGTGGCTGGTCTGAGGCTGCTTGGTGGCTCAGGATTTAGCACTGTTTGCAGTCAAATGCTCTACCACTGAGCTATGCCCCCTAGGACTGTTTGCAAGTGGAGGCAGGACCCACAGACAGTTGTGATGGTCTGCAAGCTATTTCCACATCTGGAGGAGTTGTTGGGAAAGCCCAACAAGCTTTCCCAATACTAAATAGCATTTAAAAATTAACCCCAGGGTCTGGAGCGGTGGCTCGACAGTTACTGTGCTTGCCTGGCATGTGCGAGTACGCGAGTTCAAACCCCAGCACCACGTACACAACTAAGTGTCCAAGGAATGAAAGTCACATGAAAAACTAAATAAAAAGTGCTTCTCTCTCTCTCTCTCTCTCTCTCTCTCTCTCTCCCCGCTCTTTCTTAAAAAAATAAAAACCCCAGCAAGAAAAGGAAATCAGGGGCTGGAGCGGTGGCTCAGCGGTTTCGGCGCTTGCCTGGCAGGCGCGAGGACCCGGGTTCAAACCCCAGCACCACATACACAACTAAGGCCATGTGAAAAACTAAATAAAGTTGTTTCTCTCTCAAAAAGAAAAGAAAAGAAGGAAATCAAAGGGATATGAATAGGAAAAGAAGTCAAACTACCTGTTCGCTGGCAATCAGTTCCCATATATACAAAAAGATTTCTAGAGCTTATAATGAACTTAGCAAAGCAGCAAGATGCAAGATCAATACCCATAAATCAATAGCTTTCCTGTTTCAACAGTGATTCAGTTGAGGAAGAAATCAGGAAAAAACATCCCATTCACAATAACCTCGTAAAGAACAAAAATAACTTGGGAATTAATCTAACCAAGGATGTAAAATGAAATGAAAATTAGAGAACACTAAAGAAAGAAATCGAAGAAGACCTTAGGAAATGGAAAGACACCCCATGTTCTTGGATAGGCAGAAGTAATATTGTCAAAATGCCCACGCTACCAAAAGCACTACACACATTCACTGTGATCCCTATCCAAATGCCAATGACCGGGAGCAGCGGAAAATGAAGGACAGCTAGCAAGTCGCACCTGGAGCACTGTCCCTGAACTGAAAGAAGAAACCTGGGAAAGCCACCTTCCTGCAAGGTGCGTGTATCGGAAAACATCTGCTGAATACGGCGTGGGTCAGTGGGAGATCAGTGACTCAGAGACTTGGGAGTAGCGAGTGGAAGAGGAAACAATTCAGACCCAGTCGGTGGCCAGGGAGCACCCTTGCCTACCCTCTCCCCTCAACCAAAACAGCAGCCAGGGAGAAGCTGATCCACGCAGTCTGATCACCTCAGCCACGCAGAGACCAGCTGCACCTGGAAAAGCTGGATGGGGCTGAAAGCGGGCCTCTCGGCGTCCCTGCTGCAGAGGAGGAGCAGACTCCCCCTCTCACCTCTGAGGAGGTCAGACTCAGATTTTGGACAAACAGGCAGAGAAACGGAGCAGGGAATCTAAGTCAAATATCCCCACAACCCTGTCAGGATCCTGCACTCTGCTGGGGATGGGCAGAGTGCAGTCCCAAGCTCTGCTCTGCTATTAAACTGGGACAACTCCGTGGCATCTCTGCTCAGGAGGAGCGAACACTGTCCTTCCTTCCAGACATAAGCAGTGTGGGCCGCAGCCGTTCTGAACATACAGGGAGGGTGGGCAGCACTTTGCATCAGAAATAGCAAATTCAGCCAGAATGAGAGGAGACCCTCGAGCCAGTGTAGCCTGCTGGACAGTTAAACCAGAGATAATTGCACTGGGGAGTGAAAGAGTTGCCTGAGGACAAACCCTTCCCCTACCCCACAAAGTAGCAAGCCACCGGACTCCGGGACACCATGCTAAGATAATTGCTCAGACCTTACTGCTGGTCAGCAGGGCCGGTTAAGTCCATACATCAGAGCTTGAATTTGTGTGTGTGTTTCTTCTTTCTTCCTACTTATTTCTTACCTTTCCCTTGAACACCGGCCTTAATGTAAATATCAGTACTTGCCACACCACCTGACGTCAGCGCTGCTAAGCCCACTGGTAGTCCACTTCTCTGTTACCCACAACTTTCCTATTCTCCAGTGACAGCCAAACGCTATTCTTCTAATGCTAACCCCTCCCCCAACATCATTCCCCCCGTGTCTCCCCCATCTCTCTCTCCTTTTTATTTTTTTATTTTGTTTGTATTTTATTATGATTTTTATTTTTGGTAATCACAAATTCTTCCAGTTAATCTGTACTTGCTCTGCTCTGGATTCATAATCACAAGGCTCTCTACCTTCCTGCCTCGCTTCTTTACTCTCTGCTGTTTGTAAACTTAATGTGAATTTGCTCCATCCGGAGATAACTGCTAATCCCATCTTTCCTTTCACAGGTGATAACTAATAGTGCATCTGCTGCAGAAGGAACAGACTCACCAGTT